>PVIA01006416.1:0-92591 GCA_004024845.1 Tonatia bakeri | reverse complement strand
CTCTCTGCCTTCATTTTCCTCGATTTTAAAATGAACTAATAAAGATTTCTGCATAAAGGCAGCAAATGTATGGCCAGCCCTCCAAGGTCCACTAAAATGAGAGTGAGTGAATAAAACAGACACCAAACCACAAAGACACAACGAAGAGAGAAGACAACAGTGGGTGAGTGATGTCAGCAAAACTCGGGAGGCCTCAAAGCAGGTGATAAACATAGCAGATCTTAAAACCTTGAACCCAAGTGTCTGCAGTGGGGAGAGGGGTGGCGGGGGGGGGGGACAGGAAGAAGCCAGCTGGCACAAGCTTCACAAGGTTGAAGCCCTGGAGAAGTAGAGGTCACAGGAACTTCTGAAGGCGGAGGCAGAGAGGGTGAGGCTGCAAATCAGATGATTGGTTCTGAGACTTGCAAATGACCACCTTGGTCCCCAGATATCTTCTGGCACCTGAGCGCTCCAGAAAACCTTCCTCACTGTGCTGCCAGCCTCAACCCCACCCCAGCACCAGTGTACTTCTGGGAGACGGGAAGTGCACCTGGAGAATCGGAGGGCAAGGGTGGGGTGCCATGCTGGTACAGAAAAAGGAAGGCAGATCCCCTCCCTCCTCCTCCTCCACTCAGCTACCAGAAGACCACAGCAGCCATGCTGATGATGCCCCAAGGCAGGAGAAAATTCTTCTCTGTAAGAACTGACCATTCTAAGAACAGCATCCTATATGGTTACCGACATAATGATGTCCCTCAGTAAAATGGTCGGGACCAAACTTATGGAGAAGCTTCACTGGTCTCCAAGCTCTGCCAAGCAATTACGTTTTTAGTTGTCCACTCCTAAAGATGAGCGGTCGGCCAAGGAACACCAGATATTTTAAAACACATACCCACTCTCTCAGGAAGCTGCTGGAGGATGTGCTCCCACAGAACGAGGGAGTAAATCATGAAAGAAGGCAGAGGGTACCAGAGGGGCAGTGAGGATGCTTCTCAGAGAACGGGTGGAAAGAAGGCCCAGGGCGAGGGCTGGACAGCAGGATGAGGGGACACTCTGCCCAGAAAGCAGCAGGCACCGGGAAGGCTCCCGAAAGAAGGTCTCAAAGAATAAAAGCAGGAAGGATAGAATATACAGGCCATCTGACAGGTTGGAACATCTAAGAAAATTATTTCAAGAAATGCCCTATAAAGAGCTTGCAAGTGAAAAATAAAAACAAGCCATGAATTTCTGAAAGCCCAAGCTGTGCAAGAAATAAAATGTAATCTCGCTTCACAAATGGACTTAATCGGGGACAATATATAGTCATAATGAAAACAGGGAAGGAGTTTTGTTTTTTTTTAACTGAGTAAAGAACCATATTGTGATGATTTTGACTTCTGTTTACAAGGCAGAGATGCCACGAGGGAACATCTCTCTCCTTGTGACGATGGAGAAAGGCAAATAACGTACAAATTCACTGTGTGGCCCGTTAGGGATCTGCAGGCACGAGGTAACCAAGTAAGCCCTCCAAGGATGAACCATGTCACCTCTCACAGAACAGAGGAGGGAGAGGAAGTTACCACAAAAGCAGAAGAAAACAACTGATGCCTTAATGAATTTTTAAAGACGGTGAAGGAAAGTGGCAGCTCAGAACCCTAGGAGTGCCAGATACAAAGGGAGCCCCTTCCTTCCCACAGTTTTCTACTGGGCACTCAGGAGAATACCTGGTGTGGGGCAGAGGCCCGAGAGAGCCCCCAGGGTGACAGGCAGGAAGACCTGGACAGGCCATCTGAGCTCTGAGCCACGCAGGAGTACAAGGTGGTGCCCGGCTGCTGCTAGAGACAGATGTCTGTCCCCTGGCCTTCCTCGGATGCGACGCCCTCATCCCACAGGTCCCTGACCTGCTACCAGGCAAACATCTGCTGCCCCCAGTGGATAAAAACCCACTATATACAGACAATGAAAAACCTACCTCCCCCAGACCCTGCACTGACACTGGGCAAAAGGCACCTGCCACTGGAAGGGAGCAGGAAACCCGCCGTACCCACCGATAGAACGCAGAGGGTGGCTGCAGCTGGGGGAAAGGCAGGAAGCTCACTCACACCCAAGACCCCTCCGACCACACAAGACAGAGTCTGGTGAAGAACAGGAAGTCTGCCTGCGTCTAGCACCTGCTCCAAATAACGGGCAGAGGCTGTCAGTCACTGAAGGAGAATCAGAAAAGCTAAGGGAGTCCCACGCCTGGGGCTCAGGCACAGGGCTGCCGAAGCCTGAGGCTGGAGCAAGAGAACCAGGAATCCACAGCCTCTACACCAGCCCTGCCCCGGGGAGCGAGTGACAGCGGTCTGCCACGGCCAGAGGGGGGTGGTTCCTTCTGCATTGCTAAGCACCACGCTGACAGCGGGCAGGAACACTGAGAAAATCCCTGCGGGACTCAAGACCTCACACTCAGTACCAAGCAGTGGCAGTCCACCACCGGAGAAGTCTGAAGCCCGTGGGGCGTGGGAAGTAACTATGGTAACAACAAAAGCTAAACCCAGGTCTACTGCAGCCTAGACTGACTCAGCAGCCTGTACTACAGCCATAACGTAAGATCCGTGCCCACGTCCAGGTCTACATGCCGTTCATTGACATCACTCACTACTGTTCTTCCACACGCAGTGCCTGTTGCTCAGTCAAAGGTTGTCACCCATACGTCAAATCAAGGAAAAGGAAAGACCCATTGTAAGAAGATGAAAGAGGCCACAAAACCAGACCCAGCAATGGCCAAAATGTTGGAACTACATAAATCTGTAGCCAGAATGATCAAGAAAAAAAGAAAGAAGGTGCCATTACCCGCCCCAGCTATGAAAGAGAGGCTGTCACTGTAGAGCCACCTGACATTAAAAATGATATGGGGACAATACTAACAATTTATGCTAATAAATTGTACAACTTGGATGAAATGGAAGGATTCCTTGGAAGATACAAACCACGAAAGCTTACTCAAGAAGAAATAGATAATATTCATAGCTATTTATTTATTCAAGAAATTGATTTTGTACCTTAAAGCCTTCCCCCATGGGGATATAAATCAAGTGCAGCGGAGGGAACCTAGTCAGTAACACCGTAATAACTATGTGTGCTGCTCACAGGTGCCAGCTCATCGGGAGGAACGCTTCGGAAGTCACGCAAATATCTAACCACTATGTTGTACACCTGGACTAATCTAGTATTTCATGTCCACCATGATTGAAAAAGAACAATAAACCTTCCCACAAAGAAAACATTTGGCCTAGCTGGCTTCACTGGTTAATACTTCTAAGCCACTAAGGACATTCTCTTTTCTTTAGTAGCATCTTCCATACACTGTTCTGCCCTTTGTTTTCTTCCCCTGAAAACGAAATGCGGAGAGATTTCTCCAGCCGTACCCAGCCAAGCGTTGCAGGGATGCGCCGAAGTGGACGGAGCCAGTTCCCTGCTGAGCACCGGGCGTGTGGGCTCCGGCCTCTGCTCCCCCAGACAGCGCAGCTGCCCTTGGAGATGACCCGCTATGTCCAGACTCACCGTCTGCCCATTTTCATATTGGGTTAGGCTGTTCCTTCTCAACCCCTAGAAGACCTTTCCCTCATAGGAAAATTAGCTCTCTGTCTGACATGTGAGTTGCAAATTAGGTTCCTTGTTGGTCCTCCGCCTTTTGACCTCACAAATGGCCCTGTAGCCAGGTGGAAGTGTATATCATGTTTAGGTAATGCAGATTTTCAGTATTTTCTGTTTGGGCTTCTGCATTTTGAGTAGCAGCTAGAAAGGCCCTCCCCACATTAGCATTCTGAAGGAGTTCTAAGTTTCTTCCGGTGCGTTTAAGGTTTCATCATTCGCACTGGAATCTCTGATCCATTAGCGCTGATCCTGGTGTGCAGAGATGTGGATTCCTCTTCTTTACCCCACTGGGCACCCGTGTGTCTTCACATTATTTATTAACACGTATGTTTACTCTTTAAAAGAGAACAGAGACTTGGGAGTCATGGAGTGCTGGTCCTTACTTCTCTGGTGCTGTCACCTTGGGCAAGTCACACCCTATCTCGGAACCCCAGAGAAGAGAGGAGGGAAAAGGCTTGAGAGGAAGCCACTGAAAGAAACCACGCAGAATGTTTCTGGTGATAAAGCTGAGGATCTGATAGTGCAGAGATGGCCGTGGGCTGTCTTATCTACTCTCTCACGGCATGGATGGGGAAACCGAGGCCCAGAAGGTGGTGTGGGTTTGATGTCCAGGGTCTGGACCTTAAGGTCGGGTAGTAGGCAGACACAGAGAGAAGAAGAAGAGGCTGACCTCACCGCCCAGTTCGGGAAATCAGGCCGAAGCAGAAGCGACACCTCTCCAGACACTCCAAATAGAAGTGGTTTCCACTCCGTTTCCCAGGAGCAAACCACCATCTTCACTTCTGCTTGCAGCACCCAACACCCCTGCCGCCATCTCTCCGGAGGCCACCACCCACCCACCGTTACCATCCACACGTTACCCCGCAGTTCATGTGCAGGGCCCTCAGGAAATGGGAACCCCTGGCCTGACTTCCAAAACGGTTCCAACTGACCGTGGGAAAGTGGAATGCCACCCAGGGGTGTGCCTGGGTGTGTACGGCAGCCCAGCGGTCAAACTGGGACTCCAGCCAGCCCAGGGCTCCAGAGTCCAGGTCAGATGCCGTCCCCGGTGTGTGGCAGCCTCCCAACAGCGGCTGGGTGGCTGAACTGCTGTGTGGGCAAGTCAGACCCTATTTAGCCAACAGAGAGGCTAGGAGACCTTCAGAACGCAGAACAGAGCCTTTGAAGGGTGCAGATTTGACAACCAGTTCCGGTGCTCAGTGCCTGGGCTCTGACCCTGGGCAAGTAGCGTGACCTCACTGTGTCTCAGGTTTTTTCATCTATGAAAGGAGACCAAGAAGACCTATTTCCCAGGGAGAGAGACTCAAACAACCATTTCCATGACTCACACACCTGGGGAATCCAGGCTTGACCCTAAGTCCCTGGCCAGGAATACACCTGCGCTCCGGCCTTGGGAGCCCCTGCCTTCCTCCCAGAACTGACCGTGCACCCCCACAGCCCACCCTCTCCCCCTCAGCACCAGGGCCTGCGGAGCCAGCCACACTCCTGTATGTGGCCACAGCTGCTCCTGCCAGCTGCAGGCTGGAGCCCCACCTCCAGCCTCACCCTGGCCTGGGTGAAGCCTGGCCCCAGGGACTCTGCAGAAAAGCCCTGACAGGTGCTATTAATAGCCCATTTCACAGGTAGGGAAAGTGAGACTGCGCCAAAGCCTATCAAGGAGTCTGAGACCAGCCCAGCACCAGAGCCATTTCCTTGACACACTGTCCCCAAGTTCCAGGTCCCTCTGAGAGGAACTGTCCCTGCTCCAATTTGCCCAGCACAAACTCTGCCAGGCCCATGCTCCAGTCTCCTGAAGCACAGGTTACTGGATTAGACCCATTTTACAGATGAGAAAACTGAGGTCCAGAAGAGAAAGGTCCAATAATTTGTTCCAGACTGCATGAGAAGAGTTAAGATTTGAACCCAGCACCCAGCCACCCCTTAATTTAAATGAACTTTTTTTCAAAAGCAGATCTCTACATTCCCCCTACGATTTGATGTTGTCCCCAAGAGCCCAGAAACTGGTGAACAGAATGAAGGCGGGTGCCCAGCTTGCTGTGCTTGGGAAGCCCCCGCCCGGTGCCACCTGGGCAGGGACATGCCCAGAGCCTGCTGGGGAAGCCCCAGAGGAGGACGGGGAGCTGGGGGCGTGGGAATAGCGAGGCGTGGAGGGGCTGACCTGTAAAGCTGCTGCCGCCTGCCTGCCGTGCTGCTGCCTCCACGGCGTGCCGGAAGAAGGGAAACGGAGAGGGGCTACCCAGGAACCTCTCTGCCAGGGCAGCCTCTCTGCTCTTCTCACCGCTAGCCTGCACTTCTTCTTTCAGCGACAGAAACCTTGTGCTTCCTCTGTGCTGACAGCAACGCCCAGCTCACTCCTCGATCTCAAAGCCCAGAGCCTACAACGAGCGGGGTGCTTGGAGTTGGTGGGGAGAGGGACGAAGGCTGGCCAAAGTGGCACCCTGCCGAGTTCAAGACCCACCTTGGCTCTGTACCCTTGGGCAAGGGATTTCACATCTCTGGGCCTTAGTTTCCCTATCCGTAGAAAAGGGAGAATGACCCCTGCCTGACCTGACAATTAATGAGATTGATGATGGTAAGGACCAC
This sequence comes from Tonatia bakeri, assembly GCA_004024845.1. Classification (NCBI taxonomy): domain Eukaryota; kingdom Metazoa; phylum Chordata; class Mammalia; order Chiroptera; family Phyllostomidae; genus Tonatia; species Tonatia bakeri. Next base: position 86,411 of record PVIA01006416.1, on the reverse strand, counting down.
ATAGGGGCATGCCCAGTGCCTGCAGGGAACCCCCAGAGGAGGGCAGTCAGCGGGGAAAGTGGGGAATAGAGAGGCCCAGGGGGGTTGACCTGTGAAGCTGCTGCCGCTGCAGCATGCCAGAAGGGCAAGGCAAGGCCTAGTTGGACTGCCTGGGTTCAAATGCCGGTCCCACCACTTGCAGGATGGATGGCTGTGGGCATCTGACCCACAGTGAAGCCTCAGCGTCCCCTCTGTAAAATGGGGACCAGGACAGCGCCACCCTACAGGGCTCAGAGAAGGCAATGCTGCAGAGTTGCCGTAAGTGCTGCAGAGAGCCCTCAGTGTTTCACACATGGGAAGCCCGAGGCCTGGAGTGGACAGGGGCCTGGCCCAGAGTCACCCAGGGGCAGAGCCCCCCGGGGATGGGACATACTGGGAGCAGAGCTCAGGAAACGTGGCCAGAACAGTGGGGCTGGAAGGCTGGCCAGCTTCTCCTTGAGCCAGGGGTCTGGACAAGTCTGTCCTACTCCAGGCACTTCTTCCAGAGGACCCTAAGGGACAAGGAGAGTGCTTGTGTGTGCTGGTGGGGGGACAGTGCTCTCTCTTGTCTGGGCCCCATCCCAGCCCCCTGGGAAACTTCCCCTACCCCCTGGGCATGGAGTGGTGGGATGGGGGTGTAGCAACGAGGAGGAAGAAGGTGGGTCCCAATGTGGTCTCTTCTGCGTCCCCAGTTCAGGGACCTTCCAGGTCAGCCCAAGCACAGCCCACAACAGATAGCCACTTCTTCTCCACCCCCACCCCAGGGGTTTCCTGCATCAGTTCAAGCACAGCCTGCAGGTAGCTCAGGTGGCCTCTGTGAGAAGGGAGAGGGGAGCTGCTCCTTGGAGAGCAGGGAGGTTTCAGGGGAGCACAGGTGCCCCAACAACGGCTGCAGTGCAAAGGTTTCGCAGGGTCCCCGTGCACCTGTGTCCTGACACCTTGACCACACTCCTACCAGGTCTGAACGTTGGTTTTCTGTGATTACCACCCTGGCATTGACCTCCAGGCCCTTCCCTTCTGAGGTCCCCCAGCTACCTCTGGGGTTGCAGCAGCAGCAGCCTTCTGCACCCCGGGCTGTCTGTGAGCCCTGACGGCTGCTCCCAGGGCCTGAGAGGAGGCCCTGCTCTCCCCGAAGTCCTTCTCTTCTCCATCCGGGGTCTGTGCCAGCCTCACTGGGCCCCAGCTCAGCTGGGGGGTGCTTCTTACCTGGCCCCGCACTCCAGATCCTGGAACTCTGTCAACACACTGCCCAGCTCCACAGCCAACAGTGGCTCCACCCGCCTTCCTGGTCCTGCCCCATCTGACCTCTACTACCACCCAGTTCTGGATGCGCTGGCCATGTTCAGACCCACCTCCCTGCTCTCCAGCTGGGACGCTCCCAAGTACCTGGGCGTCACTGCTGCTCCTCTCCATCCCTGAGGGCTCCTGCCTCCAACTCCTCTCTAAAACATTCCAGATGCTCCAGCTGTTGGAGGCACACCAGTCCCATGCTCAGTGCCCAGGGCAGGAAGAGGGAAAAACCACCTCCCACTCCCCGCTCTCGGAGAGCCACACACACCATCCCCAGTGAAGGGCCCCTCCATGTGGGGGCTACTCACGCTGGTGATCTGTGAGAGGACAGTGAGTGGGATCCCCGACAGAACACTCAGCACACTGAGTCACACCTTGAAAAGCTCCTATGTTTTTCTCAATCCTGCTACATCCAGAAGCCTCCTTTGAGATGTAAATTCTTTCTAACCCCTCTCTGTCACTGCCTCTTGTCCTTTCCCCATCCCACTCTTCAAATTTTATCTGACATGGAAAACCACATATTTTTTAAAGATTTTATTTATTTTTCTTTAGAGAGAGGGGAAAAGAGGGAGAAAGGGAGAGAAACATCGATGTGAGAGAGAAACATCAGTCGGTTGCCTCTCGTATGTGCCCCGACCAGGGATGGAACCCACAACCCAAGCATGTGCCCTGACTGGGACTCAAACCCGTGAACTTTCCCTTTGCAGGACGATGCCCAACTGGCTGAGCCACACTGGTCAGGGCTACAACATATTTTACTTTCAAGGATTTTTTTGTGTGTGTGTGGCAAAATATACGAGTACAAAACAAAGTTTACCATCTTTACCATTTTTCAGCCTCCAGTTCAGCGGCATTAAGCCCCCTCACACGGCTGTGCAAACATCACCACCATCCGTCTCCAGAACTTTCCATCTTCCCAAACTGCAACTCTGACCCCATCCAACTTCCCAAACTGCAACTCTGACCCCATTCCCCTCCCCCAGACCCGGCCAACCACCGTTTCACTTTCTGCCTCTCCGGATTTAACTACCCCAGGGACCTGATGCAAATGATACAGCATTTGTCCTTCCGTGGCTGGCTTTCACTTTGCACAAACTTCATGGTTAATTAATGCTGTAGCATGAGTCATGGTTTCCTTCCTTTTTAAGGCTGAATAATATTTCTTTAAATGTACAAACTTCATTTTGCGTATCCGTCTGTCCACCAACAGACACTCAGGTTGCCGCTAGCTCTTGACAAGCGTGAATAACGCTGCTATGAACACGGGTGGGTATTCCCGTCATGTCCCTTTCTAACAAAGAAAAAGTTTCTACTGGATCAAAGATGTGTGTTTACATGATATTTATTTTTATGATTTTCTTCTGTTTATGCCAACTCATACAAATTGCCTATTCTAAAATATAAAATAACTTAAAAAAAACACTAAGTAAATAATGGCACAAGCTCTCTGTGCTGATGGGGGCAGAGGAGCAGGACAGTGCGCTGCTGAAGTGTGGGAGATATTGGCACTGGGCCCAGTTAAAAACTTCTCTGTGCGGAGCTGGGGAGAAAAACCCCTGAGGAGGGGCACTGGGAGGCTGACACCAAACTAGCACTTCACCCTGATGGCTGCCTGAAGGTGTGGTTTCAGGGACAGGAGTGACCACAGTAAACGGAGTCAGCCCTGGGCTCTGAGCCCTCCCAGCTGGGTGGCCCTGGGCTTTTCATCTGACTTTCCGATCCTCATTTTCTCATTCTGAGATGGTGTTAACCACACGCAGCTCGCAGGGTGCCCGTAAGACAGAACTGTGAAGCCTGCCATCACCCGTCTCAGTTCCGGGAGTAGGTGGCTCCCCACAACCCCACACCCTGAGACACCCCCTAGGACAACTATTTTGGTTCCTCTCTTCAGAGGGAAGGCCCACCCTGGCTGGTGTGGCTCAGTGGATTGAGCACTGGCCCGTGAACCCAAAGGTTGCTGGTTCGATTGCCAGTCTTGGCACATGCCTGGGATGCCCGCCAGGCACCCAGCGGGGGGCATGTGAGAGGCAATCCATCTATGTTTCTTTCCCTCTCTTTCTCCCTCCCTTGCCCCTTCTCTAAAAATAAATAAATAAAAATCTTAAAAAAAAAAGAGAGAGAAAGCCCAACAGTGATGGCGTCATAACTGGAACTTAGGTTCACCGTCAACTCAGCCTCCTCCACCTCCTTCCTACCCGGCCTCTGGAAACTGTAAGGAGCTCTGAGCTCTCCGTCCATGGCTGTCCTCAGTGGCTATGGGACTTCGGGTGTGTCTGAGCCAACAGCCTCTCTGAGCATTTCCTGAGCATTAACATGGGGACCTCTGAGCCGTCTACATCTCAGCCCCACAGGTCCGAGGTGTCGCCTGAGCTTCCCTCTCAGACATCACATAATGCACCCAAATCTGTCTCTAGGTGTCTGGCGCTGTCCACGTTTAGGCGTGTGAATACACAGCGAATGAAAAAGAGTGAAACTGCAAATCTTGCAAAAAGTGTGGGATTTCATGAAGTTGATGGAAGTAATGCCATGGAAATGGAGCAGCAGCTGACCACAAAGAAAACTTCCGCAAGAGAAATGATCACGCCCTTCAAGAGAACTGTTTGGCCATTAAAGGATTCAGAGTGACCCTTGGGTTTGAAACCCTCAAATATTTTTGCAAACAAACAAATAAACAAACAACCCTTATGTCGCACAGAGCCTATTCTTCCATCGTTCTAATGTGTGCGTGGTGGCAATCATAATCTAAATATTGTAAACCGCAGGTTAAAACTAACTTTTCTTCAGCATTTTTTATTTTTGAGGTAAAGTCCCAATTCGGCCAGGTTTCCCCCTTTCAGAGAAACTCCTTCTCTGAATTTTTGGTCCTTTCTCCGGATGAATTCACCCCAGTCTGCCCTCCAGGGCACAGGATGTGGTAAGAGGCCCTCCCAGAGTCTGCTCATCCCTCCTGCCCAAACCGCAGACCCCCGCCCCCCACCCCACCGCTCAGTGAGGCAGGCAACCCCAAAGCTTCTGGGCGCTCGCGGATGAGACTTGCTGCTCCACGTCCACTAGGTAGCAGAGCTGACACTGGGCAGAAAGCAGTTAACAAAAGTGAACAGTCGGTATGCACGCTCCACGTGCTGAGCCCGAGACAGTCGGTGCCCACTTCTGCTGCGGGGTGCCTAGTACTTCGGTAGCGCTCGGGAAACCTGAGGCGGGAAAGCCGAGCCCCGGGGAGTCTCCAGCCCCTGCTTCCCGTTCTCCCCCTGCTCGGCCCCCCACGCAGGGGTGGGGCCTCTGCTGGGGTCCCGCCCGCCCTGCAGCAGAGCCCGCCACCCAGGCCCGCGCCCTTCGCCCCAAAGTTAAGCGGGTGCCCCTATCCAGGGTCTCAGCGGGCCAGGTCGCAGCCGGGCCGCAGTTTGCCGGGCGACCCATAGCCCCCACCCCCAGGCCGTCTCCTTTCCCTCCCCTCCCCCCGGGAGGGAGGAGGAGACTCCGAGGCCCTCCCTCGGCCCCGCCGGCGGCGGCCGCAGTCAGCCCCGTGCCCGCTCCGCCCAGCCGAGGCGGGTCGGACGTCCGGAGCTCGAGGGTCCCGAGGTGAGCGGGGGGGGGGCGGTAGTGCTGGGACGGAAAGCCACGGTGTCCCAGGAACTCCCTCCAGGCCGCGAATCTTCCGAAGGAGAGAAGGGGTTAAGTTGGGGAGCTAGCTGGAGAGGGAGGGGCTGCGGGGTTCCCGCGTCCGCAGCAACCCCAAACTCAGAGCAGAGCTTCATAGCCCCCTTCGCGGGCTCCCCCAGCTTCTGGGCCCCTGCGCCTCAGGTGTGGAGGGGATGCGGGTGGGGGAGACAGGGCTGCCTCCGAAATGTCGCTGGCCCGACGGGGCGGGCGGGGGCATCGGGCGGGGGCGGAATTTGGAACTTTCCCCGGGGGACCCAACACAGTCACCAAGGCGAGTAAGTGATAGACGAGCGGCATGGGCCAATCGGAGCACGAAGCCACCTCCCCAGACCCGCTAGGCTGCCAATGGGGACCGCGCGGTGTGGTGGGCGGGACAGCGCCTCGCGAGCCGGGGAGCCCCTACCACCCTCCGCCAGCCGCTAGGGGGTGCGGGACAGTTCGCTGGACGTGGGCAGCCCTGGAGCGGGACCAGGAAGTTCGGCCTAAGGCGACTCAGGCCTCGGAAAGGGCAGAAAGTGAATTTCTGGAAGGTGTTGGAGCAGGTGGAGTGACTAGTGCTAGGACAAAGGAGTGGGCTCCAGTTCCGCGCCGTTCTCAGGGTGCGAACGGGTGATCTGTGGCGAAGCCTCCTTCCCACCCGGGGGGCTTCAATTTCTCCCTTAAGTGGGGGTTGTTCAGGGCTGTGGCGTTAGATTGGTTCAGGTTGGCACCAGGTCTGCCCACTTTTAGAAATCTTGTTAGTGCCTCTCTCCAACGTAAGGGGAAGGAAACAGGCCCAGGGAGGACAGAGACGTGCAGATACCACACAGCGTAACAGTGGCAGAGCTGGGACTGGTAGGATGTCTGCTCTGCGAGAATGAATAGGTCAAGAAGTTGCTGAGAGATCCGGGGCTGGGGGTCGGTCCCCAAAAGGGTTCCCACCCTCTCCCATACCAGCTATGCTGGGCCACTTAGCCAGATGCCTGAGGACCCCATTGTGGAGGTGGCCCTGAAGTAGACATGACCTAAGAGGAGAAACATCCAATCCAGCACTCCAGTTTCCTCAAACCCCGCCCCCTTCTCTCTCTCTCTCTCTCTCTCTCTCTCTCTCTCTCACACACACACACACACTTTGCTGCTTGTACTCTATATGGATGCGGGCAAGTGGTTGCTCCCCTGGGCCTCAGTTGGGACATTGGTAAAGGAGTTCCAGGCTATCTTAATGGCTCCTCCGTCTGAGATGGGGGGTATCTGAGACGGTCCAGGGGTGCCGACCCCAGGGCTCGGGTCCAGCTGCAGGCCTCACTTTCCTGCCTGCCTCCCTCTCAGCCCTCTCCCAGAGGTCTGGTGGCTGGAGCCCAGGCAGCAGGTCAGAGAGACAGGTGCCCACAGTTTGTGGGCTGACCAGCCTTAGACCCTGCACTTATCCAATCAGGCTGTCCTCTGCGGTTTCCTGCTGGGCTCCGCTCCCTGCCCAGAGCCAGGCCTGTGGCCATGGGCCAGCCCCATAGCCCCACCTGAAAGGTTCTAGGAGAACATAGGGGGTTTCTGAGCTGAAGGGAGGAGTTGGGCCTCCGTGCACACCCCCAGTCCCCCAGCTGGCCCCTACCCAGGCCTCAGCATTGCTCGCTTCTTTCATTGGATATTGAGAGTCATCTAAACATGCTTAGGACAAAACTCCCAAGTTGTGCCTTTATGTGCCCATTAGGCTTCCTCTAATAAGAAGCCTGACCCCTGACCTCGCCATGAGATGACCTCTGACCCTGACCTTGGCCACAAACAGGCTCAGACATCTGTCTTTCTCAATGTCTGCCCACAAAGTGACTCCTGATCCTTAGGATAGCTCAGCCCTCCCCGGTCACAAAGGGACCCCTAATGGCCCACCTTTCATCTGTAGCCTGGTAAGCCTTTACTCAGCATCTGCTGTGTGCTGGCGGCCAGCGAGGCCAAGGTGCCCTGCTGGACTTCACAAGGTGGCCACTGGTGAAGAACGGAGAGGTGCAGGGCTTTGGGAGCACTGACGTAATCTGTGTACGAGGACAGGGAAAGCATCCCAGAGGAGGGGAAACTGAAGGTGGGCCTTGAAGGATGTGTAGGAGTTTGCTGATGGAGAAAGAAGGGGGTCCATCAGCAATTCCAGACCGGTCCACAAGCAGCAGGAGCCACTGCTCACTTTCTGTGGGCACACCTGATGAGAGCCTAGCTGGAAGCGAGTGTCCCAGCAAAACATTCTTGTTTCTGTCCTAGAGTGGGCCGGCAGCTGTCTGGAGCAGTGGGGCTGGGGCCCAGGAGCTCTGTGTCCTGCTCAGCACTGTTGCCCAGCTAAGGGGATGGGAGTCACAGTTCAGCCTGTGCTCCGCACCCCACTGGTCATATAGAAGCAAATCCTCAAATCAGGGCCTGTCCTGGAAGCTCTGAGTGGCATAAGAGTCCCGCCTGGGTGGGTGGAACCCTGTGCTGCAAGAAGAGGGTGGCTGGCCAGGTGTGGCTGTGGAAGGTTGTAGGGTTGTGCTCTCTGGGCAGGGCATGTGGCTGGGGAGATTGAGGCATTTCCTGGAGGTGCTGGAACTGAGCTGGGAGGGTGGGTGGGGGTTTCAGACTCCTGGCCAGGAGGGGTGCAGCTTGGGCAGCAACCCTGAGGGTTAGAACAGGAATAGACCCATCTGGCTGGTGGGCTGCAGGAGAGGGGGGGGAGGCTGGGGTGAGGAAGTGTCCCTGGAGCCTGTGGTGGCTGGCCCCTCATGGACCTGCTCCTTGAGGGGTGGTGACACCTAGGGGAATCAGGAGGCTGCCCTGCACACATGTGGGCACACCCGATGGGAAGAAGGCACCAAGCCTGGGGGGCAAGGGCAGCAGGGCAGGGCAGCTGGAGCCCGTGTTGCATCTGACTCTCTGCGAGTGTGTGTGCTACCAGGGCCACGTGTGAGTTTTTGTCTCCAAGGCTGTGTTATGTGCAAGGGGTGGGTGGGGGCGAGGGGAGGCGTGCATTGCTTGGCAGGGTCTGGTTGAATCTGCATGGGTGTGCAGGGTTCCTGGTGTGCTGGGGGATGGGCTTTCCAGAAAACCAACTTTGGGGCCACCCACCCCCACTTCTTCCCACATGTATGCATACACAGCCCCCAGGGGACCCTGGTCTGCAGGAGGAAAAGCAGGAGCACCCTTCACAGCCTGTCTGTCTGTACTGCTGTCCGTCCTTTTCCCTAACCTCAGGAAGGACCGGGCCAGGCTCCTGAGAAGTGGAACAGGAGCTGAGTCTGGAGCCCACCCCTGCCTTTAGTGTGGGCGGCTGGAAGCGATTAGGGGCCTGGGTGGCGCCCGCCCTGCCCCAGCGCGACAGGCTTGGGATTCCTGGAAGGAGCAGGCCGCCCCCTTCCTGCCGAGCCTGTGCCAGACCTGGCCGCTCCCAGAGGCAGAAAGGATGTGGCAGCGGCCCCCTCCCCGTCACCCTCTCAGTTTACGGGCTATGAGAAGGGCCCAGCAGACAGGGTGCCCCTGGCCCCAGGACCCCCTCAGCACCCCCCATTCTTAGCATAGCCCTGGCTGCCGGGCTGGCACTCGGATTTCCTGCCTCCTTCCCCTCCCCCGCAGGCTCTCACGTTGTTTTCCTTTTCCGAGAGCTTCTCCGCGTGGAGACTGGCCAGGAAAATGGGGAGAGGAGAGCGAATGTCCCGTCTGTATGTATGTTTATGTGTGTGAGTCAGTGTGCATCTGCTCGGCCGTGAGTATCTTTGCATCTCTCCGTGTGTATCCATCCGTGTGTTGGCATGTGTATGTCTCCAGGTGTCAGGTGTGCCTGGGACTCCATCTGCAGGTGAGCATCTTCCCGTGCATCTGCAGAGTTTTGCGTGTGTTGGGTTCATCTCTGACTATGTGTGCGCCTGCCTGTGTCTCTTTGTAGCTCTGTTTATGTATGTGAGAGGGTATGTCTTCGAGTGTGCCTGGGTGTGTATAGATGTCTGTGAGAGCACATGGAATCAAGGCCAGCTACCTCACTGCACAGGTGGAGAAACTGAGTCACAGAGAGGGCACTCACCTGCCAGAGATCCTTGGGGGAGTGAGTGGTATTCTGGGAACTGGAACCTACATCTGGGTGCGTAACTTCGGGCAGGTGTTAGCGGAGTTGAGACATACACACTTGTGTGTATGCACTTGGGGGTGGGGACAAGGCATCACCAAATCCCCAAAGGTCCTAAACTTGGACTATTAATATGATTCCTGGCCTCATGTCTACTAAACCAGAGACTAAGTTGAAAGAGACTACGCTCTTAGGGGCAGAAAAGAGAGGACTTTGGGGCGTGGGGTCAGACAGGGAAGCAGCGCCAGTCTGAGGGCTTACCTTTCGATGCCAGCCCTGACATCAGATCACCTGCCAAAGGGAGGGGTTAGAGACTGGAAGAGGGGACACAGAGCGGTGGCCAGGCAGTGTGGGTTCAGTGCTCTGGTTAGTCATTCAGAAAAGGAAGGGAGAGAGATCAGGGTGGGGCCTTAGGGGTTGGTGTGAAGGACAGGCTGGCTGAGTGGGGAACAAAGGTCAGGATGTCTCGAGGAGCTGCTGGAGGTGGTCAGAGTGAGGCCACAGGGAGGTAGAATGCCGCAGGTTAGGGAGAGAGAAGGACATGTGTCTTGTTTATTTTAAATGGGATGCCTCCCATGAATGACAGCCTGAAATGTCACCGCACCCCCACCATCTCACAGACACTGGCTTGTCACCGTCATACCACCCGTGTGTGCATGTGCTCACCCACCCACCAGTGTTTGTGTGTGGACTCCTAGACACCATCGCTGGACGAGCCCTGAGGCTTAACCTTGCCGAGCCTTCTTCTCCTCCTCAGTAACTGTCATTCATGTCCCTTGAGTCTGTAGAGACAAATGAATGAAATGATTCACATAAGCCATGGTACCTGGTCTGTAGCCGGCCCTCCACAAATACCATTGTCATTGTTATCATGCACTGAGACTAAAACAGTGACCAGGAACCAGCTTCTGCCCTCAGCAGACTCACAGCCTGGGGTGAGAATGGGGAGTGGACAGGGCACCCACATAAATGGTACAGTGAGTTTAGTTAGTGCAGTGATGGAGACAGGTCAGGGCCTGACTGCCTGGCCTGAGATGGTCCGGGAGGACTTCTGGGAGGGGGTGATATCTCAGATAAGTTTTAAGGATTCAGTGAGTTAGGCCAGCGTGGGAGGGGGCAGGAGGGCCAGCATGGAAGCGTGCTGTGTTCAGGGTGGAGATGGGGATAGCAGTGGTTCAGTGTGTGAGATGGGGCCTGAAGGTCAGGGTTGCAGATCAGCCGTCACTGCTGCAGGTTGAAGGCACTAAAGCGGGGAGTCTGGAGGCTGGTGAGAACGTGGTTGCAGGCCCTTGCTCACCATTCCAGCCTTGTGGGGTTCTCCTGGAGCAGACCTTTTTGTCTCCCCATGCCTTTGCCCATGCTGTTCCCTCTGCCGGTTCTGCCCTTCCCATGGCTGATCTTATGGATACAGACAGGCGGTGGCCATAGTCTAATAATGGTGTGCTCTCCTACAGGTGCCAGGATGCAGCCCCCATCCTGTGGCCCGGAGAGCAGTGGGTAGAGGTGGCCATCATGCACAGTGGTATCGCATCCGCAGAAAGTCCCCGGCGCCTCCCCTGAGTCCAGCCCAAGTTCAAGCCCAGAGCCTGTGAGCCTCCTTGCACCATGAGCCACGGGCAGAGCCCACGGCTGTCCGAGTCCCCGCAGCTGTCCAAAGGCAGCCTCCTGACCATTCTAGGCAGCCCATCGCCCGAGCGCATGGGGCCAGCAGACTCGCTGCCTCCCACGCCGCCCAGTGGCACGCCTTCCCCGGGGCCGCCCCCCACCCTGCCGTTGCCCGCACCCTCGGCACTGCTTGCCGATGGGGACTGGGAGAGCCGCGAGGAGCTGCGGCTGCGGGAGCTGGAGGAGGCACGTGCGAGGGCAGCGCAGATGGAGAAGACCATGCGCTGGTGGTCGGACTGTACTGCCAACTGGCGTGAGAAGTGGAGCAAGGTGCGCGCAGAGCGCAACCGCGCACGCGAAGAAGTGCGCCAGCTGCGCCAGCGCCTGGACGCGCTCACCAAGGAGCTGGCCGGCGCCCGCCGCGAGCGCCAAGAGGTGCAGGGCGAGTGTGAGGCGCGGGGCCGAGAGCTGGCGCGGCTCCGTGGGGTCCGGGGAACCGCTGACCAGACGCCCGATGGACCCGAGGCAGAGCCGGAGCGGGAACACGAACCCGTGCGCGATGTCGGGTCAGAGAGGCCCAAGAGCAGCCAGGTGTGTGGACACGGTGGTGCTGCTGCGCAGGGAGGACCTTAGCCCTTGGGTCCAAAAGTAGACTGGGCTCATTGTGCGCAGAAGTGGAGGCCGACAGGCCCAGCAAGGGGATGGTGAGGGCCTGGTGCCCTAAGAGGTTTCACTCCTTGTGGGTCAACTTGGTGGGGCCCCAGGTCACCTCCCTCCTGGAGACCCCTAGAGCAGAGAACCCTGGTTTCTGGTGGTCCCTCCACTCTCACACCTGAGTCGTCAACAGAACCAGGGAATCATCCACTCTGAGCAGGAGTGGGGTCGAAGTACTTGGCCTGGGAGGCATCCATCAGTAGCAGCACTGAATCCATTCATTTGATCAACTTGAATCGGGGGTGGGGAGGTAAACATTCATAGCAAGCATCAGTTTCAGCTGAGAGATGGGGGGCTGTGCAGGCCCTAGGAGCACGCATCCAGTCTTTGGGGAGGGGACTTTACAGAAGCTGTCCTGGAAGAAGCCCTGTTTAAGTCGCTGAGACTAGCAGGTTGCGTAGGAATTAGTCGTGGAAAGTGCAGAGAGGCGCTTCAGGCACGGAATGGCCTGGGCAAAGCCCCAAGGCGGAGAGCGCCTGGGGAGTTTGGGGACTGGCGATAGCAGCTCCCGCCATTCTGGGGCCTTCTGCACAGAGCCCTAAGCTCCGCAGTACATTTTCTAGGTCATCCTCACAGCAGCCCCAGGAGAGGTTTGCTTTGTGGAGGAGGACACTGAGGCCTAGAGAGGTTAAGGACCTGTGTCTCCCAGCTGTTGACAAGTTGCTGGTTAGTTGAGCCCAGGTGAACTTCAGAGTCCATGGTAATAATCAGTATGGCTGGAGCATTAATGGTGGGTGTGGAGAGCAGCCTCCCCTGAACCAGCAGGCCTGTCACCAGAAGGCCACCTAGGGGCAGAGTCCAAGTTCAGGGTGCTCCGAGCTCCATCCCCAAGCTCTAGCTAAGATTCTTGGTTGCCCTGCCCCTCCACTGCCCTGCTCCCTCCACCCCTGCAAACTACAGTGGGCACCGCTACCTGCTGGTAGCTGAAGCTCCCTCTTCCCCAGCCTCGCCTGGTGTTTGGAGGTGGCATTCAGTGCTCTTCTTGGGGGCAGACCATGACAGCTCCTGTCAGCCAGCCCTGCAGTCTGTTCCTGCCCTGTCCTTGTTCTGGTTGTCAATCGCAGTCCAGGAGGTGGCAGGGACAGCCGTGAGAGCCCTGGAGATGCAGTCTGAGTTTGCCCTCCTGCTCAGCCACTTTTTGCTCTGTGACCCAGAATAAGCCCCTCCCCTCCCCATGTCCCTGTTTGTGAAACAGAGCTTTGGGCCAGGTGGCACCTGAGGACCCTTCCAGACTCTGAGTTACAGGAGGAGTGGAATCTCACTCTTCGGGGCATCCTCAGAGCCACTGTCCCCATCTAGTAGGGAAACCAAGAGCAGCCTGGGAAGGGGCTGGCCCAGTCACGTGGGAAGGCCATGGGGAAGCCAGGCTGGAACAGAGGCCATGGGTGTCTGGGGTTTGTGGTCAAGGAAGGCCTTCGGGATGCACAGGGACAGGGCAGAGGAGAAAGGGAGGTTCAAGAGGGGAAGCAGGGCTTGGCATTAGGTTAGTAACCCCCCACAGCTTTCTGTCTGGGAGCTGGTTCTGCTTGCAGGACCGCCTTACCATCCATCCTGGTACTTAGCTCCTAGTGCCTTAGTATTTACCCCTGAAAAATGGAGTCTTAGAGCCAGAATTCCTTTTGAAGGAATTTTGTTCTTATTCGCTATAGGAATTCCCTGCCTCTGCATTGATTCACACCAATGTCTCACCATATGTTTGCATACTTGCAGTGACAGGGAGCTCACCACCTCTCCTGAGAAATCTTCCAGGATAAAGGGAACCTTGGTGGCTAACTTGGTGTTCAGTTCTAGGACAAGAAGGGGGAGGCCCTGAGGAGGCTGTGTCCTTCCCTTTCTAGGATGGAGAGCTAGGCTACAAAACAGGGCGCCGGGGCCCAGAAGGGCTATGTGACCTGCCCAGGGTTACCCACCAAGCTGATTCCAGACCCCAGTCCTGGGAGAGGCCAAGAGGCCTCAGCAGCCCATCTTGCCGAGATCCATCTTGGTCCCCGCAGGAGCTGGAGCTGGTGGAGAACCTACTGAAGAGCAGACCAGAGGAGCCCGAGGGCTGCTGGGAGGCACGCAGTGTAGGGGCCGGGGGCCCACGGGGAAGCTCGGGCCGCCAGGAGCGCAGCCGGCTGCCCTGGGAGGACACGGCCACCATCGAGGAGGACGCCTCCAAGTTGACGGCCCTGCGGCTGCGGCTGGATGAGTCCCAGAAGGTGCTGCTCAAGGAACGAGAGTGAGTCCTGGGAGGCAGGAGGGGGTACAGGACACCCTCAGCATCATGGAGTGAAAGTCGGTGTCACAGACATGAGACTCGCTGACGGGGCTCGAGCCTGGCAGCGTGAGTGACCCACCCGAGGACCCCGGGCACATTTTGTTCATATTCGTTCCAGTAACACGTGTTGGGCATCTGCCCTGGGTCAGGCGCTGTGCTCAGCTGTGAGGGTGCAGCGGTAAATGAGACCAGGCATCCCCACCTTTGTGGCATTTACATGCAGGTGGGGAGAGAGTGCCGAGTGCAAGAATTTAACCAGGGGAGGAGGGACAGAGAGGTTGGGGGGTCGAAGCTGCAAAGTTGATTTGGATGGGTCGAGTCTGAGATGGCCGGGTGACAGCTGGGTATATGAAGAGCCTGCAGTTGGTGAGACAGGTCTCTGTAAAATCAATCATTAAAAAATAATTTAAATCAAGAACATGCAGGTCACTGGTGACCTTGATCAGGGCACACGCCGGATTATAATGAGTATGTTGTAGCACCCCCTCTTCCATCCAAAAATTAAATACATAGGGAGGATAATGTGGCTGCATGTGGTTTCCTAAAACGTCATGCCATGTAACCAGGAAGACAGATGTCAGGGTGATGCCCCCACAAGCCAAGGGACCCCAGCGATGGCCGGCAACCTCCAGAAGCTAGAGGAGAGCGCAGGGCAGGTTCTCACAGCTGTCAGCTGGAGCCAAGCCTGCCAACACTTTGATCTTGGACTTCTAGCCTGCAGAACAATAAGACAATCAATTTCTATTAAAACAAACAAAAATCAACCTAATGTGCTAACTGAAATATCAAGTAGAAAGGAAGGGAATTTATAATAAAATATACATACAATTGACCCTTGAACAACCCAGGGTAGGGGTGCCGAGCCCCTGACAATTGAAAATCCATGTATAGGATTTGACTCTCCCAAAACTTAACCACGGTTGTCCCCCAGTATTCATGGACGCTTGGGTCCCTTGTATAAAAAGCCGTAGAATAAGGCACATACTGTAAAACTCCAGTTCTGAAAGGTCTCCCATCTTGAACAGTTGGGTTCTCAAAGAGCTTTTGGAATGGATGGAGTTCGAGAACTGAGACTCCACTCGGAGTTGGCCCTTTGCACCCACAGATTCCCAACCACAGATCAGAGACCCTGCAACACCCAGAGACACCGAGGGCCGACTCTGTAGTCACTGAAAAAACATGCGTGTGAGTGGACCTGCCCGGTCTGGCTCTGTATTGTGTTGCAGCACGGGGAAGTTCGGGCACGGCCCCGCTGGAAGAAGTAATGAGGGGAGGAGAGTCTGGTGACTTGATGCAGAAGGACAGTGACGATGACCATGACAGCTGGTACGCACATAGCCCGTGCTCCGAGTCGGGCCTGTGCTGAGGCTATATGTGCGTCTGTCCATTTGAGTCACCTGCTGGGACACCTGGGAAAGCCGCAGGTGCAGACGTGTGGGGCAGGCAACTCCGACGCCCAAGAGGTGTCACTGTGGTGATGGGATGTCTGGAGAAGTGAACAGCCTCTGGTCAAGTTCTAAACGAAGCCAAGGGCAGTCTTCCCTCAATTTGTACAGTGATTCCGTCCCTGGGAAACTCCCAGTACACTCTTGTGTAAACCAGAGCGAGGGTCTGGGCTCAGATCATTTCCGCCCCCAGGAGTGTCAGGCAGCAGGGGATCTGAGCTGGTTACCCATGGTGCTTCATGCATGTGCGTGTAGGGGTCATGGAAGAACAAGGGAATCCTGCCCAGGGATGATGACAAGCAAGGAATGCTAAGTCCAAGAGTCACTGGACAGTGCTTTCCGGCTTTTCTAACTGCAGAACCGTATTTTCAAACCAAGCCTTCCAGGAAACCATAGTTCACAAAACAGGAGCATGGGTCATATTCGGCAGATGACCCTGGGGCCCCAGTGGGAGGGTAGCACCTGCCAGGGGTGGCTAGGGTCCTGGAGGAGGCCTGGTCACGTCCCCACACCATGAGCTGGGCACCTGCCATTGTGGGAGGGGTACAGTTCCAGGAGAAATGCAAAACCAGGGTGCCTCCTGCAGTGTGGGCCACCGGGGCCTTGAATGCCGAGACAAGGATTTTGGGCGTGGGTTCTGCAAGTGTGGACTGCACAGGAGGACTCTGAACGGAGGGCCTCAGTGGGCTCACCCCCGTGTCTGCCTCTCCCTCTTTCCTCCCCAGGGATAAACTGGCACTGAGCAGGAACATTGAGAAGCTGGAGGGGGAACTCAGCCAATGGAAGATCAAGTATGAGGAGCTGAGCAAGACCAAGCAGGAGATGCTCAAGCAAGTGAGTCTTGAAACCAGGGTGGGGGCTTTCTGGAAGAAGCAGCATTGTGTGGCTGAATTTCAGAAGTGGGACTAGAAGAAAGAAGGGAGTTCATTCATTGTTAAATGCCAGCTGTGCGCCACTCACCATTCTGAGTTCTGGGGTGGGCAGCGTCCCTGTTTTCAGAAGCTCACCTTGTGGGAGGGGGTGAGGGGAGACCTACAGAAACCAGGCAGGTAAATGCATAAACTGTGAAAGAGTCGAAACAGTATTAGAGCGATGGGGTCAGGAAAGGCCTGGCTAAGAAGGTGACATTTGAGGGGAGACCTACAGCAATTAGAAGATGGTGGGGGGATGTTCCTAGCAGAAGGCATAGCAAATGCGAAGGACCTGAGACCAGAACAAGCCTCACGTGCACAGAAAACGAGCCAGAGTGGCTGGAGGGTAGTAAGTGAAATGAGGAGGCTGCAAGGACAGCTTGGTGGACCAGGACGAAGGGGAGGAGTCTGGATGTAGCATTTGCTGGGCGCCTTGTGTGTGCAAGAGCTCGCTGAAGCCCTGTGGCGTCAGGAGGCTGCCCCTGCTCATCAGTGAGGAAACTGAGGCCCCAGATGGCCCAAAGGGGACTTGGCTTTACCACAGCATGGGGGACTCAGAGCAGACAGGGGTCAGGCTAGGCAGCCTTTACCTCGGCCTGTGGCAGCACCCATGGCCAGCAGGGGGCACCACCACCCAGAGAAAGCTGGCTGGACTGGCTGCGTTTCTCGAAGGCAGGAGGACCACCTGTCTAAGAAGACCAATGGAAGGACTGCCAACGGTCTTAGGGAATCTCCCAGACTCCACCCTCACCCTCCTGAATCAGCATCTCTGGGGCTTGGGTTCAGGAATCTGTCCTAATTTGTTCAAGTCGTGAAGTGCAGTCATTCACAACAAAGTGAATAAAACACAAATGTGCAGTTTCACAGACAGTTAGAAAGATCTGCTTTTGTATCGGACTTCTTTTCCCCAGCATTGAAGTATTTCAGTCTCGTCCCTGTCTTTGCACAGAGCGGCATTTGTTGGGGTTCCCTGCGGGGACCACTGCGTCAAAAGTGCCCCAGGCGATTCTGATGTGGCCAGCCCCGCGCCCTCCCTCAGACGGGTTCAGATCCACAGGATGCGTTCAGCTAGTATATGCTGAGGGCTCCGCCGTGCTGAGGCCATACAGGGGTACACAACTGGACAGACAGACAGACAGACAGATAAGCTAGCTGTCCTCCCATCCCCGCAGGGTGTGGGATGTGTTCTCCAGGCAGGGAGGGCAGGAGAGGCCTCCCTGGGGGTGTGGACGGGGGCACATTTAGGCCAAGGCCTGAGAAGAACAGTCCACGCTGCAGAATGCCTCAGGAAAAGCGTACCAGGCAGCGGGAGCCACCTGTGCAAAGGCCCTGGGGTGGTCAGGGTATAGTTGAGGATTAGAAGGGAGGCCACACAGTGAACTAAGGGGAAAGATGTGGGAGGATTTTGTGAAGCCTTAGGGAGGGGTCAGTCTTTACCCTAAGGAGCCCAGGAAGGGGACATGAGTGGATTTATGTTTTTAAAGTTCACTCCAGGCTGCTGTTGTGGAAAATGGGCTGAAGGGGGCTACGAGTGGATCTGGGAGGCTAGGAGATAATGAGGTAGGAAATGAGAAGTATTGGAAGCAGCACTGTGGTCAGGTTCAAGGTCAGCTCTGGGTACCCGTTGTCCTGTTGGGTCACCATCTGCTTGCTAAGCACTCCTCAGCAGTGCCCGGCCCCCCAGAGCCAGTTCTGGGGTGTAACCAGGTGGTACCCACGTAACCAGGCGGGGCTGTGTCCTGCAGCTCAGCATCCTGAAGGAGGCTCACCAGGATGAGCTGGGCCGCATGTCCGAAGACCTGGAGGACGAGCTGGGTGCAAGGTCCAGCATGGACAGGAAGATGGCCGAGCTGAGGGGCGAGGTAGGGCCGCTGGCAGGATCTGGGAGGGTGGTGAGAGTGGGGGCCAGAAGCCCTGCCTCCATCAGCTTGAAAGAGGTCTGTGCTCTGAGAGGGGCCAGCCACCCCTTGGGGGGGTACCCCAGTCTACCATGGGCACGTTCCCTCCCATACAGAGACCAGAGCACCCTCACATCCTGCACATGGTGAAATAGCCAGGGTTAATTATAGCCACTGCAGCTGGGCCTGCTTCCTGGCGTCAAAAGTGAACAGCTCCAGGAGGAGGTGGAGTGGAGGGAGCCTCCAAGGAAGGCCCTTCCACGCCCTCCTGCCCTGTTGCAGATGGAGCGGCTGCAGGCAGAGAACGCCGCCGAGTGGGGTCGCCGCGAGCGGCTGGAGACCGAGAAGCTGGGCCTGGAGCGGGAGAACAAGAAGCTGCGGGCACAGGTCGGGGACCTAGAGGAGGCCCTGGCCCGGCGGCGGCGGCAAACAGCCAGTACGCTGGACTGCGATCTGCGGGCCAGCCAGGCCGCGCTCTTCGAGAAGAACAAGGTGGGGCAGTGGGTGGCGTGGCCAGGACCGGGGCAGCCCTGCCTCCCCGCTCAACCAGGGCAGAGCACCTACTGTGTGTCCAGTGTCAGCCCACAGGGGTCCAGGGGCCCCTGAAGTAACAGCTGAGGACAGAGATGACGGTCACCCAGAAGCTCCTCCTCCTTGGCGCCCACTCTGGGTGGGGCTCAGTGATAACTGCAGTGCCTGCATTGATTGAGCACCAACTGTTGGCCTTGTGCCAGTGCTGTCACTGTTCCCTGGGGCAGCAAGAGGTGATGGAGGCCTAGACCAGGCTGCGGTTGGTGGAGCTAGAACAAAGAGGATGGATTCCAGAGACCTTCAGCCATGCCAGGCCCCATTTTACAGATGTGAAAACCGAGGCTCCTCGAAGTCACAGAGCTCGGGGGTGGGCGTCTCCTTTCCCGGCTGCTCATCCTCTTCTCAGCCACTGTGGCCTCTGGTCTCTTTTCCCCTGACACCCACTCCCCGCTTAGAGCATCCCCAGGCCCAGGGCTTTAATTGCCCTCCGTCGTATATTCCAAAGACTCCAGACCTCATTCGTGCCCAGAAAACCTGACTCAGCTCCGGTAGCCTGCTGGACGACCCACGCCATTTCCAGTAGGCGCCTCCGAGTTACACGTCCAAAATGGGGCCACTGACTCACCCACCCAGTCCTCTCCCCTCATCGACCCCCAGGCCTCCTCACCTTGGTAGACGGCCCCCCTGGCCTCCAGCTGCTCAGCCAAACCTCTAGTGCTGGTATTTCAGACAACAGGTGGAGAGATTCCAGGGAGAAGGGACACCAGCGCCCGCTAGAACCACCCGACACTGTGGGACTCCCCGGCACGGTGCCCTCTGACTCTGGGCCCTCCCCGCATCTCTGCCCCGCTGCAGGAGCTGGCAGACCTGAAGCATGTACACGGCAAGCTGAAGAAACAGTTCCAGGAGAAGGTGGCAGAGTTGGCGCACGCCAGCCGGCGGGTGGAGCAGCACGAGGCAGAGGTGAAGCGGCTGCGGCTGCGGGTAGAGGAGCTCAAGAAGGAGCTGGCGCAGGCCGAGGACGCGGTGAGCCCCGCTGGCGCCCGAGGGGCGGCCCCGAGGCCTCGGCTGGGTAGGGGTGTCATCCATGCTGGGTCCCTGGCGTGAGCCTGGCTCCCAGGATGTGCCCAGGTAGAGCGGGTGGGCGGGCGGATGATGGGTGGATAGGAGACAGGTGTGTGGGTAGAGGGGGTGGGAAGGAAAATGGACAGACAAGGTGGAGGAGTGGTTGAAAAGATTAACGGATGGATGAGTGGGTGGATGTGTAGATGGTAAATGGGAAGACAGAAGGCTAACTCCACGGATGGATGGGCAGATGATGAGGGACTGAGTGGACAGATGGGTGGGCGAGGAAGGAAGGGAAGAAGGATGGGTGGGTGAGACGTGACCGCAGATGTCTCACAGGCAAGTGGGTGAGTGGGCGGATGGGCAGATGGGTGACGGACAAGTGTATGGAAAGACGGATGACCGAGTGGACAGTGGGAAGATGGACGGGCCACTGCCTGGACCAGGGGGTGGAAGAAGGAATGCACAGGGAAAGAGGGACAAAGGGTGGATGGATGGATGGATGGATGGCAAGAGAGGTGTGTCTAGGAGAGTGGAAGGACACGCGGACAGACAGGATGAATGGGTGGCTGAGCAGTCAGATAAATGAATGGTGAGTGAGCATCTCCATGGGCAGATGGATGCTTCCATGGATGAATGGTCACGTGGGCAGACTGATGAGGATGGATGAGTTGATGGATGGATGATCAGGAGCTTGGAGCATTGGAGGACGGGTAGGTTTAGGAGGTAGGGGCAAGAGGGAGAGAGAGGGGCAAGAGGGAGAGAGAGGGGCAAAAAGGCTGCTTCCCTGGAGGAGGTGGGCCTGGTCTAGGCCTCGGAGGACAGATAGGACCTGCTCTCCGGGAAGGATGACCCCACCCATGAACGGCAGTTGGCAGGCCAGGCGAGCCCAGCCCAAGGTGATCCCCATGCAATTGGCCCTGCTCGCCCCCCAGCTGGATGAGGCCCACAACCAGGCACGTAAGCTGCAGCGGTCGCTGGACGAGCAGACGGAGCAGAGCGAGAACCTGCAGGTGCAGCTAGAGCACGTGCAGTCCAGGTGGGCCCCACGTGCACCCCTGTGGGGGACTGGGCTCCAGTGGGGAGAGGATTCTGGGCCCCGGACAACACAGATACTGGGCAGAGAGACTTCCAGCCGAAGGAAACCTCCCTCCTTCCGGGCAGGGTTGGAGCTCAGGCTCGAGGGGAAGACAGAGAAGGAAGAGGGCCGGGCTCCCTGGGGCCAAAATCCTGTCCCCTCCAGGCTGGAAGGGCCAGGAAGCCAGGGAAGGGGAGTGCAGGAAGTGAGGCCAGCTGAGAACCTGGAATTGTCTCCTGCGGCCAGAGGGCAGGAAGAATGGCCAAACAGGTCAGGGCCAAGGCAGGCAACAGGCCAGCTGGGATCAGAGGGATTGGAGGAGCCCCGGCCTGGTGGCAGCCTGAGCCCTCAAACAGGACCACCGGGTCTCTGGGGGACCCACCCTCTGTGTCCATCCCCTGCTCCCCCCATCCGAGCACCCTGGGAGTGGCGCCCTCTCCCTGACACCCCTTGGAGCCATGAATGTCTATCAGAGACCTTCAATTCCCAGCCCCTCCCCACTCCACAAGCCCCCCACCTGGCTCCTGGGCTGGCCCTGGCAGGCCCTCACTCGCTTCTTATTTCACGGACTGGAGGGGGCCGGGGGTCTGGGGGCTCTGTAGCCAGACCGCAGGGGTTGGGGGCACCCTGGCTCTGTGCTCCGCAGCTCTGTGACCTTGGGCCACGCACTCACCTTCTTTGTGTCGGAGTTTCCTCTTCTGTGAAGTGGGGATAGTTCTTAGCTCTGGGTCGTTGTGAGAACCGAAGGCGCCAGTGTGTACCCATACCCGGCACTTCATAAATGCTGAATAACTGTCATCTGCTGTGGTCGCTCTACCCCCGGGCGGGGGCTTACATTTGGGTCAGATATTGTGCTACAAGCATCATGCTCCTATAAGAAGGGAAGGGAAAGGTTTTCTTTTCCTTCTATGGGGTTGGCAGATGAGGAAACTAAGGCACAAGAGGGTGAGTCCTTCTGTGGCCACACAGCCGGTGGGTGGGCCGGCCAGATTGCCCCTCACCCCTTGGCCATCGGCCATCAGGGCCCTCATTCACTAAACACATACTGCGTGCTGAGTGTGAAGGGAACAGGCTCTGGAACCAGACCTAACAGGCTTGTGACGTGGCTACCAAACCTCAGTTTCCCCATCTGCCTGAGATGTTACCTATCAAGTGTCGGGCAGGGGCCTGGGCAGGGGTTCAAATCAGGCTGAATCTGGCCAGCTCTGCCCATCCCCCAGCACGTACCCCATAAAAGGCTGCCTGGCCCTGGGGCTCTTGTGCCCTTCTTGGCCACATTCTTTGGGAGCCATAAACTCCCACGATGGATAGGCAGGCTCTGCCCAGCCTCTCAAGTGCTTCCATCAGGGAGGGTGTGGCTGCCCAGGACCACTGCCCCTTTTTCTTTTGCAACTTCTTGTGCTTTCATGTTCCAGGGACGGCGCACTAAATCACTGCGCAGTAATGGAGGGCCGTGCCCGGGCCCCTCCCTGCCGTGTTAATAATTCATGCCTTCCAGTAAGACGCCGCCAGGCGGCCACTCTGCTGGGGGATGGGCATCTCCTCCGCAGCTCAGGGCCCAAGTTTGCCTCGCACACTTTGGCTTTAGGAACTTTAATGTGGGGAGGGCCTAAGGTGGGCTCTTCTTCACTGACAGTGGAGAAGAGGGAGACTCACCCCCCACAAACCCCAAACTCTCTCCCTGTGGTCTTTGGAGCCTGGCTTGGGTTTGGACCCCAGAGCGTGACCTTGAGCAGCAGCTCCTCTCTGCAAGCCCCCAGCCCCCAACCCCCTCTTGCCCATAGCGCCCACCCCAGAGCCAGCCCTACTCCCTACTGTCTGTGGGACTTTGGGCCAATTACTCAACTGCTTTGTGCCTCAGTTTCCTTGTCTGTACAACTGAGGTGACAGTAGTACCTCCGTCATTTGGGGACTTCTAGGAGGGTGATGTGATGAGGTAGTGTGTGTAAAAGGCCCAGCCTGGTGCCAGCCTGGTGCCAGCCTGGTGCTTCGCAGGGGGACGTACTAGGGTAGGCGTAGCTGCGGTCAGCCCTAACCGATGAGACCCACACCCTGATGCTGCTGTCACCCCTGCCCCCCCACAGGCTGCGCAGGCAGCAGCAGAATGCCCCCCTCTTCGGGAAGATCCGCAGTGCTCGCTTTGGCTCCGAGGAAGCTGGGGATGGAGCCAGCGACCTGGACGAGGACGAGGACCTGCAGATCCAGGTGGCCTAGCGCTCCCAGGGCTGTCAGGACTGGCCCAAGGCCGCAGGCGCCCTGGGCTACCTGGCTGACCGGCCGCTCGAACTGATGCAGTTGCCTGTGCTCGCGCTGGGAACAACCCCAGTCCCTGCCATGGGCGACTCGTTTTTCTCCCAGGGTGGACATCGATGGCCCACCCTCCGAGGCATGGTGGAAGGGAAGCCACAGCCCATGTTTATATATATATATATATGTATGTATGTATGTATGCCTACCGTTGTAAACACAATACTGCTCCCAGGCCTGGCCTAGACACCCCTGCCCACCCAGGACTTTTCATGCAGGGAAGAGAGGGTGTCAAGAGAGGGCTGTGGGGTCCCTAACCCAGCCTGGCCCCCTGAGCCTTGGGGATTGGGCAGGCGCTGTTTATAGTACCATGTGATAAACCCTGTCTTTTGTAATGAACAAGTTGAGGTTCTTGGGCTGGGGTCCTGAGACTGTGGCAGATCTGGGCAGGTGGCATGGGGGAGAGCATCCTACACCTGGCACCGAACCCGAGTTCAAAAACGTCGGGTGACTTAATAAATCGATGAATGTGAGGAAGAGTGAACAAATGTCGGAGCTGCTCAGTGGTCCGGAAGGCAGCTCCTGCGAGGAGGAAGAGAAAATGTGGTGCACGTGTCAGCTGGAGAAGAGGAGACTGGAGCTCAGCACCAGATGGATTCAAATCCCAGCTCTGCCCCTTACCAGCTGTGCAACTTTGGGGAAGTTACTTGCCCTCTCTGAGCCTCGGTTTCCCCATCTATCAATTAGCTGCCCGACAGAGCCATCCTGAGAATCAGGTGGGTTCTTCTGGAGCTCAGTGAAGGTTAGTAATTGTTGAAATACTTGAAGGGCGGCCCCGGAGAGGAGGGATTGGCCACCTGCATTCTGCTGCAAGGGGTGACATTCTGGCAACTGGTGGTTTACCCTGAGGTAGCTGTAAACACATAAATAAGAAATCCTTTTATCCTTCCCCTAGCCCTGCTCTAGGTAGGGAAATTATAGGTCATTTTAATTTTATTTTTGATATTTAGTCTCTAAGTCTTCTATAACCAACAGATTTGTATTAAATCTGGTGGAAATATTTGGGACACTTGCCCATGATGAGGCCCTTTACGTGAAACACTGGGGCCTAATTTCTGCAAAAGGAGGCACTGTGAGAATTGTGCTAACATTTGTAAGGTGGTGAGTTCCTTGTGCTCAGAGGTGTGCAAGGATAGGCTGGGGCTCCAAGCAGGAGCTGGCACCAAAGAAGAGTTAAATTCAGTTGTTAAAGGGGCTGCCAGGGGTGAGGAGCGGCACTCAAGCACTTTCTTACTGTGGCTCAGTCTCAGGGACCCCTGAGGCTGCAGCCAGGGGGTGCCAGGGGCTGTGGGGGGCTGTGAGGAGGGAGAGGCAGGCCCAAGAGCCCAGCTGGGGGTAATAAATACAGGCACTGAATATTTGCCCTACTGCCAAGGCTAAACTAATGACGCAGGTGAGGTGGGGTGTGCTGTCATGGCATGAAGGCCCCTGTCCCTTTCTGGGCTCCAAGGGGAAGGACGGAGTTGGGAACACCCAGCCATGGGGATCCTCTCCCAGTGGGTCCTTCCCCACAAGCCAGGGCCATCTGAAAAGGGACTGCAGGAAGATCATTTCTTGCAAGGAAGGGGTCTTTCTGTTTTCTCTGCCAAACAGGAAGTTGGCCCCAGAAAAGGCAGAAAATGCTGCCCTTTGACCCCTGGGAGTCAGGAGCCAGGCCCTCACTGACAGCAGCCCTGAGAGCCGCCCCCAGGCCCCCAGGCAGACCTGCCATTCCCAGACACAGAGCAGACCCGCTGGCGGGCTCCCCCAGACTCCCTGGCACCTCCAGCGAGATAGTGTGGAGCAGGGGCCCCATTACAGCCCGGTCTGTGGGCGGGGCCACTCCTGGGAATGCCAGTGAGGAGAGGGTCTGGCCTCCCACCTCCTTTATCCCAGGGAAAACCCAGTCCCGGGAGGGGGACGCAGCCACAGACAAGGGCCTGGAAGATTGTCTGAGCCTGGAGTGTGGGCTTCCTCCTTGCTCGCCGCCCTTCTGTCCCAGTGGTTGTGGTGGCAGCATCTGCCAGCACAAGTGGCAGCTGTAGCTCACGTGATACTTTAAAAACTTTAATGCATTGCTAATAGTAGTCATGCGGTTTTCTCATAAAAATGGAATTTTCTTTCTCTTGAAAAGTCAGCCCCTTGGAAGACGCTGAGCTCATGCTCCTGCAGGGCCACTACTACTGGGCTGAGAGGCGGGTGCTTCCGGCTGTGGGGCACAGAGGTGCCCCAGTGGGCTGCAGTCCCCACCACTCCCTGCAGCCTCACCCTGCATGTGAGTGTTGATGGTCTGAGCTAGTCCAGAACAGGTGAGGAAACAGAGTGGCAGGGGGAGGCATTGGCCAAGGCCAGGCCAAGTGCATGTGTCACTCATGAAATCAGAACTGCAGGGTCCTCATCCCCACAGGGAGGACAGCTGACCCCCTGAGCCATGCTGTGTCCTTTGCAGCCCAGTGAGGCAGGTACTACTGCCACCTCAGTTTATGCCAACGAAGCAGAAGCTCAGAAGGAGTGAGTGACTATCCCAAGGCTACACACAGCTGGTAAGTGGTGACACTCATTCCAGGGCAGGTGCTC
Source organism: Tonatia bakeri (assembly GCA_004024845.1). NCBI lineage: Eukaryota > Metazoa > Chordata > Mammalia > Chiroptera > Phyllostomidae > Tonatia > Tonatia bakeri. The sequence goes on along the minus strand of PVIA01006416.1, from coordinate 61,019 downwards.
CAAGGCCAGACCCCATGTGTCCTGAGTGTGACGCCCCTTCAGGGCAAGGCCCCATGTGGTACAGCCCCCGCCCCATTCCACAGACCCTGCAACTCCAGCCAAGAGCACCCTTCCTGCCCCCCAGAACTGCCCCTTCCCCATCAGAGTCCCACCAGCCCAAAAAGTTCTGTTCATTCTTAGAGTGTTAGTGGGTCGCGTACTGGTTTGCTTGTCCCACCCCAGCAGATGCTCCCGGAGGGTGACAAGTTCCTCCAGCAGCAAGCACAGGGCCCTGGGCCTAGTGGACACCCTCAGAGAAAGGAGAGCAGGATGGATGGATGGACAAGCAGGCTGGTGGAAGGCTAAAGCCAGAACCACCCCACTTCACCACCCCCCACTCCTGTCCCACTGCAATACCTGCAGGACCGGTTGGTTCTGTGTGGGTCTTTCTGCTGGTCAGCGAAGTCTTCTGAGAAAGCCAGAGCAGCCCAAGGGCAGCAGTGCCCCACCTCCTCACAGGGCCTGGACAGGCTGGAGAACCGGCTGGGCCAGACACCGCCTCACCCTGCAGCCTGGAGCTCTGAGCCCTGGGATCTCCTCCAAGGGCTCGGCCTCCCCTGGTTCTCCAGCTGAGGTGGTTTTTTGCCCAGCCTGACTCTCATGCAGACCATGGGGTTCCCCGCTCTGAAATCTATACCCAAGAGTGAGCCCCTTGCACCCCAGCCTCCAGGCGAGCCTGGCTTCTAGACCTAACTGCTTTCTGGTTGGCTGTGGGTGCTCTAGCAAGCTCCTACGCCTCCCTAGGCTTTTGTTTCCTGGTCTGCAAAATGGGAACAAAAGCAGCTGAGTTGTCTACACCAACATCCAGTCATATGGCTTTACTATTAGTATCATTTTTCTGGCTTTTCTTATGTTCTGCATCCCCTCCCAAGACCCCAGTGCTTTGTCTGTTTGGGGGCCCACCAGCCACCCTGGGCACCCCCCCAGGACAGTGGGGGCGGGGGTTTGAGGCAGAGGCAGCTTGAGCGGTAGCTGTCAGCCTGCCAGCTGCCCCCCCTCCCTGCACCACCACCCAGCCTCCTCTGCCTGCTAATTGCAGGGTTGCACGATGCCAGCTGCCTCCCAGGCCCCAGGCGGGCGCCTCCCCAAAGAGCAGGAGCTCCCTGGAAAGCCTCTTGGTCCTCCTCGAACCTCACACAGAGCCAGCTGTGCTGGGGGTGCCTTCTAGGGTGCTCTGACTGCCCCCTGCCCCCAGGCAGGAGGCCTAAAAAGGTGTACACGTGAAAGCTTCCTCCCAGTTTTCCCTTGTCCCAAGCTTCCCCCACGTCAGAGGAACATCCTGGCCTCCTCTCCCCCACTCAGGAACTAGCAGCGGCTCCCACCACTGGGCCAATAGAATTTCACTCCACATCCGGTGGGTGGAGGGCCCCAGACTGGCTGTCGAGCACATTCCCTGCGTGGCCTTGGCCTCAGGTCCCTGTCAATCCAGAACACAATGCAGCCAGGCCCCTTGCTGTGGCCTCTCTGCCTTCCTGACCAGCTGGGACTCACTTTCCCAGCACCATCTTGTACCGGCCAGAGCTCCAGCGGCCTGGCCAGACTAGGTGACAACTCCACAGTGACTGGGGTGTGCCTCATTGGCTGGCACCTGGACCTTGAGCTCTGAGGACAGGGGTTCTGTGTCTTGGGAATCTGGGTTTCCCCAGGAAGAGGGCACGTCCCCAGAGCTCACACCTCTGCTCTGTGGTACCATTTAACGGTAGTCCTCAACACCACCGGGGAGGCGGACAATGACAAGACGAGGAAGCCCAGGCCCAGAGAGGAAAGGGGCCCGCCAGTAATGGGCAGGGCCAGGATCGCAGCTGGGCACCAACAGGCCACCTGCTCTGGGCTTTAGCCCTCAGCCCAGGCCTGGGCCAGCTCAGAGCAGGTGCTCCATACACATTCTCGGAGAGGGGAGGGAGGGGGAGCAAGCTGACCTGGGAGAGAACCGTTGTCATCAGCCCTCCTCCCCGCAGGCCGTCCCTCCAGGCCCTTCCATCCAGGCCCATGTGATGCTCTACCTTGAGCAGGATGGAGGTGGGCACTTCATTACCAGATGAGTACAGTGAGGTCCAGTGAGCCAAGCCGCCCATCCCCGGGCACCCAGCAACCGTGTCCCGGGAACGCCCAGTTCCGGTGAAGAGGGCCTTAACCCTTCACTCCTTGGGCCTCCGTTATAATAAGAGAGCGAGCAGCCACATGGATGCGGGTTCTCCTGCACCCTCACCCAGGCAGAGGCTCCGCCTCCCTGAGCCTCAGTGTCCACGTGTAACACGGGACACCCTGGGGATCAGAAGCGATGAGATGTGTCAAGCCCACAGCATGGGGTTCAGCACCCAGCCGTGTCACTTGTCCAATGTTGTCCAAGGCCACCTGTCGTGTCTGCGGGAGGCCAGTTGTCCAGGCAGGAAAGGCCACCCCCACCCTGTCTGAGATCTGACTCTGCCTGTGTGGACCACTCCCCTCAGTCACACTCGGCTACCCCAGCCTCAGTCTGACGTCAGAAACCTCCGCTTGCTCACTGCCCGGTTGCCCAGGTGTCTTCATTCCAGGATGGAGTGGGGCTGGGGGCGGGAGTGCCACTGGGAGCTCAAAGGCACCTGTGTCTGTTCCTGGACCACCATCCCCTCCCCACCCAGCCACCCCCTTGGCTGATAAACTGGAGGTAGGTGTATAACAAGATCCCCTGGGAATTTGGCTGGTGAGACTACGTTATCAGATAAAGTTTATCTGATTGCCCGGTCCCCGAGGGGTAAACTGAGGAAGCTGCCAAGCAATGGGGGAGTGAGCAGAGTGAGAGAGAGAAAAAGAGATCCACGCCAGCCAGTCTGCCTGCTAGTTCTTCTGATGACCGTGCCAGCCTGCGCAGCGGCCCCAGCAAATGAACAGGAGGGAACACCGAGGCCGAGACCCCGGGTGGCGGCCCCAGGTCTCCCAGCAGCCAAGAAGCAGGTGTGAACTGGGCCGTGGCTCTGCGGAGCAGACGCTGGCAGCCACCGAGCCCGAGGCTGCTGCGCTCTGGATGTGACACGCCTGTTAACCTCCATCTCTGTCCCCCGACATTGGTTTTTCCAGATGGCTTCTCCTTTTGTCATTACCAATTTATTCACCTGCCTGGCGCGGACTCACCACTCCCTTGCTAGCCTGGGAGTTCCCTGAAGGCTAGAATTTGGTCCTTTTTAGTCACCTTGGTGCCCCTGGCACCTACGCCTGCCCCATAGCCGGAGCTCATTAAGCATTCAATGAATGAGTGAGTGAGTGAGTGGATAAACGAATGAATGACCTTCCACACCCTCTCAGGCCCCTGCTCTGGGCACCCCAAGGCCAGGCCCGGAGGCTCAGGCTGGTCAAAGGCAACGAGAGATGAAGTTATAAACCAGAGAGAGCGAACGGACTGCGCCAAGTTTTTTGAGAGGAAACTCAGAGATGCAGTGCTATTAAAAATTGATATTTCAATGAGATAATCTCTCTCCTAGGCTTTTAATTGATTGTCTAAAAAGCCTTCCTCTGTTGTTAGGCTTCTTTATTCACAGGGACCATTAATTTTTTTATGGACAACCAAGCCCAGACAGAGTGGGAGGGCTGCTTCAAAAACGGTAACCAAGGCGCCAGGGACAAACATCTGGGGGTCGCTGGGAGAGGTGACATGGCCCCACATGGAGGTGGCCTTGGCTCCGAGACCGGGAAAAGGGGAAGACCCTGCGTGTCCTGGACACACACACCCCCGCCCCCACCCCAGGGGACATTCTTCGTGAAGCTTGGGGAGCAGGGGGTGAGGGCCCTACACCAGGTGCAGGGCAGCCACTGCGAGGCAGAGCCCCGCCCTGGGAATCAGGACCCCTGGGCCCCCTGGTCACTTGAGGCCAGTCCCCCACTGCTCCGGGCCTCTGCTCCCCTCTGTCCCTATCAGGGAGGGGCTAGAGGTGGACAAGGAGGTGCAGGCGAGTGGGAGTCAGGACCCCCAGGGTCTGCCACTTTCCCTCTCTGGGCCTCTGTTTCCTCTTCTGTCCAGTGGGGTGACATGGGCGCCGTCTCTAGGGGTGACTTGGAGTGCAGAGCCAGGAAGTCCAGGATCCTTCTCCTGGCTCTGCGGTGGCCCTCAAATCTATGCTGCACTCCCCCCAGGTGACCTGAGCCAGGTCCTTTCTCCTCCCTCTGTGGTGGCTCTGAACCAGCCTCCACGCCCTGCTGCAAACCCTGTGACCTCAGAGGCATTCTGTGTGCACCTGTCTGCCAGGCCTCTGGCTGCGACTGCTTCCCCGCCACCCCATCCATCCACTTCATCGGCCTGATGGGCAGCCTCAACGAGGCCCCAGAGGGTCCCTGGCTACAGCAAAAATAGGCCAGGCTGGGCTGCTGGACCCCTGGCCCTTTCGTAACAGTCTTGCCCGTGAGCCAGCCTCCCTCACTTTCCCTCTGCCACCGCACGCTCCTGGTTCCTCTGTTCCGTAAGGGAGAGACTGGCTGAGCAGGGCCAGCTTCCTGGGTGTGGGGCCTGCGCAGCCACCCAGGCGCTGCACCTCAGAGGGCTCTGCACTTGGCAAAACGCTCTGTCGTGGCCATCTTGAAATTATTAATAATTTTCGAGGGGACCTCACATGCTCACTTTGCACCAGGTTCCAAAATTAGCCAGTTTTGCTGTCAAGGGGCAGACCTGCTTCAGGAAATGGGCACAGGGGGCGGGGGTGGGGGCAGCCAGGACAGCACCCTTGCCTTTAGCCATGACCAGTCTCCACCCCACCCCAGAGGACTGGCTTCTCCACTACATTTCCCCTCCCCACCCCACCTAGCTGTCCCCAGCTCTGAAGCCCTCCTGGCTCTCATCTCCGAGATGCAGGGATGGGCCTTCCAGGGGGTGAGCAGATGAGAGATGAGTGAGGGGTGACTTCTCCAGGCACCTCGGACCCCGGGGCGGGGGCTCAGAGGGAGGCGAGGAGCTTCTCCAATCCGTATGTTTTCCCCAGACAGGTACCGCTCGAAGCATGGAGACCACAGCGCAAACGAGGTACGAATTCATTTAAATGATCTGTGGAATTCATAACAACCTTCGGTCAATGTGGAGTTTTTTCAGGCACTGGATATGGAAGGTGCCCTGCTTCGACCTTGTGGGCCCTGGGAAGGTTTTCTCCACACAGGTGCCCCCTCTCAGGGCAGAGGGCGAGAAATCCCCTGCAGGGCGCCCTGGCAAGACGCAGCTACAACAAAGACAGAGCCCTCTTAGGGAAGTCTGTCAGCACACGTAATGTATAAGTGTGGTTGCAACTACTTAGCCACACAAGCACCCATTGTGGCATTGTTTACAAAGGCAAAAATAGAGACAGCTAAGTGGCCAGTGGTGGGGGCTGGTTAAATAAATGACAGTGCATTTCTCCAGGGCAATGCCCGACAGTCAGCAAAATTGCTGACCTTCTTACCGAGGAGGGGGTGTGAAAACTCAGATTTGAAGACCGAGTAAGTGGGGGGCATGGCTTTCCACCTATACACGTGGAAGAATAGAAGCCATAATGTCAGTCTCAGGGTCATTGTCTTTCTCCTTTCTCATCCCCAACTCTCCAAGCTTCCGATGGCCAATCACCTAGGAGCCAGGGACACTTGACTTTCCGAGATCTCTCAGATCTGGAAAGGGGGTTCAGGGCTGACAGCCCCCTCACGACCCAAGCCACACAAGCTCTCTCCTGTGAGAGTGGCCTTCCACTTCCCATCAGGTCTTCCACCTATTCTCTAAGGGCAGCCAGAAGAATATTTTTTAAAATGCCAATTGGATTCTTTACTATTTCCGTTTTAAAACCCTTCATCAGTTCCCCATTACTCTTGAGATAGAGACCCAACCCTTCAACTGGCCTTCAAGCCTCCTCTGGGCTGCCTCACTGAGCACTTCGCTGCCTGCCTTCCCTCCGCACTCCAGCCATTCCGGCCCCCTCCCACGATCCGATCCCTGCAGGGTCTCTGCCGCAGGGCCTTGGCACTGCCGCTCCAGCAGCACAGAATGCTCTCCCTCCCCTCTTCACTTGGGTAGCTCACTCTTTTGCTTTCATCGTAAGAGTCATTTCCACCCTGGCTGGGTGGGTCGGTGGGTTGAAGTGTCGTCCGGTACACCGAAGGGCTGCAGGTTTGATTCCTGGTCAGGGCAAACACCTAGGTTAGGGGTTCAATCCCCAGTCAGGCACATACGGGAGGCAACCAATCAATGTTTCTCTCTCACAACAAAGTTTCTCTCCCCACCCACTCCCCTTCCTCTCTCTCTAAAATCAATAAACATGTCCTCGGGTGAGGATTTAAAAAAAAAAAACAGTCACGTCCTCAATAAGCTGTCCCAGACATGACAGGTCTCCTCATATCTCTTCTAGCACCTGGTAGACCCTCTCTGCCCTCCCCACGGTTGTACCTGCAACTGCGGAGTTCTTGGATCAACGCATGTCACTGTCCCTAGGCCATGAATTCCTCAAGGGCACAGGTTGCTCTTGTCAACCACCGTGTCCCCAGTGCTCAGCACCTGGCACAGATGGTGCTCAGATGTTTGTTGAGTGAATCACTGAGTCAGTGAGGGAGAGAAGGCTGGCCTGAGTCCGGGACCTCCCTTCACTGCTGGCTGGCCTGCCTGCCCAGGGAACACTCGCCAGACCTGCTGTAGGCATATCACACTGGTGCTCTGCCCAGCAGCCCAGAGGCAAGTGCCACAGAGAGCCATACACTGGGGGGTGGGGCTGGATATCCCCTCCTTCCTGAGACCTGCTGTCTGCATCTATTGGAAATCTCCCCTTTCTCAGCCTCCTTTGGAGGAAGCAGAGGGAGCAAGAGGGCCCCATCCTCTTCCTCTCCACCCCTCTCCTGGTCACTGGTCAGTGCCTTTGATGTGCAGGTTCCGGGAGGCTGTTTTGTGTCACTGTTTGGCTGGGGGAGGGAGGCAGTGCAGTGCCTCATCTTAGCTGACAGACTGGCCCACTCTCAGCACTCCCGTGCAGCGGAGGGGCCCTGGGTTCTCCCAGACGCCAGCTACTCACCCGCAACGCAACATTGAAAAGAATTCACTGACCTGATGGCTGCGGTGGGGTTGCCTGGGGTTTTTTACCCTGGATTCTGGGGACTCTTCCAGCTTTGGCTCTGTCAAGCCTGCACAGATGGAAAGGCGGGGGGCAGTGAGGACCTTGTGGGAGGCCCCCCCCAAAGGACTGACATGGACTCGGACCCCTGTGTCCTGGGTTATGTCAAGGTGCCAAGAAACAGCGACTCCGTGGTCTCCTCTTCACGTACTGGTGTGGCTGCATCACCTCAGACAGATCCTTTTACTTACTGGCCTCAGTTTTTCTCCCTGTGAAATGGGCCTTGTGATTTCTACTCCAGATTGCTGCGATGAGGTTCAACAGGTTAGAACAGCTTTTCCCCGAGTACAGATTCATACCCACACCATCCTTGGTAGAACAATGTGGGTCCCGCTCCACAAGACGCTCCTAATTGACTCAAGAAAGCAATTCCCTACTCAGTTTTCTTTTCGCCCTCTGACTGTTGTTAAGGAGAGAATCTCGGCTGGGTGGTGGTGTGGGCTTAGCACCTCCCTAACACTCGCTGAATGCCTTTTAATAAAAGCCTTAGAGCTTTGCAGACAAGCAATACTAGCCAGCACGCATATCATGCGTGCATTTATGTTGTTTTCGAGGTACTTTATTTATGCAATTTGTTCTCAAGGCAAATAGAAAAATGTAAGGTGATTTAAAGACATGTATTGAGCAAATAATAACACAGGAGGTGCTTGAATCTGGCAGAATTCATGACGTGGCTGGAGTAGTTGGGGCTTGAGAAATACTGCGATAGGACGGGGTCCGAGAAAGTCTAGTGGTGAGTCAGGACTTTCCCACCACTCAACAGTAACGAGGCCACGCCCCACTGTAGAGTCAATAGAGAACATCCCTGCCCAATCAGAATGAGGCTGCCCCTACACTGCGTCAATAGAGGCTAAATAGGAAACCTGGCCTTCTTCCTCCACCTGGCTGTAGCCAGGTGGTGCCCGCCCCGCCACCCCACCCCACCTTACCCCTCCCCCCCTCCCCCGCTGCTGCTGCAGCAGTAGCAGAGAACGCCAGCTCAAACAGAAGGCTTAAACTAGATCTGGAGTCTTGCGATATGCAAAGGTCTGGATTTTGAAAAATCACTCGTATCAAGAATCGGAAAGACCTCAAACTGATGAAAAAGAGACAATCAGAGGGTCCCAACACTGAGATGTCCGAGATGTTAGAATTCTCTGACGAAGATTTTAAACCAGCCGTGATTAAAATGCTTCAGTGAGCAATTACGAGTATGCCCGAAGTGCATGAAACACAGAGAGACTTGGCAAACACACACGAGGTAGAAAGAGGCCCAAATGGAATTTTAGAACTGAAAAACACAATAACTGAAATTAAAAGCTCAGTGGGTGAGCTCAACCGCAGCATAAAGGAGGCAGAGGAAGGAACCAGTGAACTGGAAGATAGAACAATGGAAGTTGCCCCATTTGAACAACAGTGAGAAAGGAGACTGGGGGAGAAAGGAATAGAGCTTCAGGGACTTGTGAGACTATAACAAAAGATCTAATGTTTGTGTTATTGGAATTCTTGAAGGAGAGGAGAAAGAAGGTAGGGCTAAAAAAGTGCCTGACATAATGGCTGAACACTTCTCAAATTTGGTAAAGGATATAAACCTATAGATTCAAGAAGCTTGAATGCAATAAATTCCAAAGAAGACAACCCAAAAAGATATACTCCAAGACATATCATAATGAAACCTTGGAGAACTAAAGAGAAAGAAAAAAGTCTCGAAAACAACCAGAGAAACACAACATCTTACATATAGGGGAAAAACAATTTGAGTGACAGTAGACTTCTTATCAGAAAACATGGAGGCCAGAAGGAAGTGGCAAATATTTTTTTTTTAAGTGCTGACAGCAAAGAATTGTCAGCCCCAAATCCTATACCCAGTGAAAATGATCTTCAGGAATGAAAAGCCAATCTAGAAAGTTTCAGATGAAGGAAAATTAAGAAAATTTATACCTACCCTAAAAAAGGGACTAAAAGAAGTTCTGCAAAGGAAATGGTAAAAGAAGAAACCCTGGAACATTAGAAGGGATGAAAGAACATGGTAAGCAAAAATATGGTTAAATACCATAGGTGCCCTGGCTGGTGTGGCTCAGTGGGTTGAGTGCCAGCCTGCAAACTGAAAGGTCACCAGTTTGATTTCCAGTCAGGGCACATGTCTGGGTTGTGAGCCAGGTCCCTGGTTAGGGGCATGTGAGAGGCAACGGATTGGTGTTTCTCCTGCACAGTGATATTTTCCTCCCTCTCTTTGTACCTCCCTTTCCTTCTCTCTAAAAAGTGAATAAATAAAACCTTTTTAAAAATACCATAAGCTTTCCTTCTCTTCTTGAATTTTCTAAATTATGTTTGATGGTTAAAGCAAAAATCATTATACTCTCTAATATGGTTCTACATGTGTATAGAGCAAATCTTAAAGACAGTTATAAGTTTGGGAGGGTAAAGAAACCTAAAGGAAAGGAAAATTTCTCTACTTCATTTAAGCTGGCAAAATTATCATGTCAATAGACTGATAAGTTATAAAGATATTGGTAATACCTAGCACAACCACTAAAAAGCTATAAAAAAGATGCACCCAAAAACATAATAGGTCATCAAATAGAACTCCAAGAAATATTTAGGTAACTCACAGGAAGGCAGGAAAAAGAAAACACAGACATGAAAAACAGAACAAACAGAAAACAAAAAATAAAAGGGAGATTGAAGTTCTGACATATCAAAAATTATATTCAAAGCAAATGGTCTAAATAGATTAATAAAAAGATAGATATGAGCAGACTGGGTTAAAAAGTGACATTAAAAAAACTATATGCTATCTCTAAGAGACTCACTTCAGATATAATAAAAGTTTGAAAATCAAAGAATGGAAAAAGATATATCATGCAATCACTAATCAAGCACTAAAGAAAAGCAGGAGTGACTAGACTTTAGAGAAAAGAAAACTACAGAGACAAAAAGGGAAACATAATAATGGAAAGGTCAGTCTATCAAGAAGACACAGCAATCCTAAATGTGAATGCACCAAACACTGTAACTACAATATATGTGAAACAAAAACTGATAGCACTGAAGGAGAAAGAAACACATTTACAATAATGGTTGAAAACATGAACTCCTCTCTCTGAACTATTGGTGGAACTAGATGATTGCTGAAAATAGGGAAGAACTCAACAACGTCATCAGTCAGTAGGATCTAATTGGTATTTGTAGAACACTCATTCAAAATTGAAGGCTTTTCTGCTATGATCAAGAACAGGGCAAGTATAGCAGTTCTCACTACTCTTTTTCAACATACTGCTGAAAGTGCTAGCCAGTGCAATAAGGCAAGAAAAGGAAACGAAAGACATACAGATAGAAAAGGAAGAAATAAAACTGTACCTGTGCACAAATGACATGATTATTGATGAAGAAAACCTCAAGGAGTCTACTCCCAAATTCCCAAACTCCTAGAACTAATAAGTGAATTCAGCAAGGTTGCAAAGTACAAGGTAAACACACAAAAACATTTCTTTCTACACACTAGCAATGAACACATGCATAGTAAAATTTAAAAATACAATAGCACTTAAAATTGCCAAAATTAATTAAGTAAAATACTTAGGTGTGAATCTAACAAAATATGTGTAAGATCTGCATGAACCTCCATAATGTTAATGAGAGAATCCAAAGATCCCAATAAATGGAGACACACTGTGTTCTTGGATGGAAAGACTCAGCATAGTGAAAATGTTGGTTCTTCCCAAACTGATAAACAAGCCTAAAGTAATTTCTACCAGAATCCCATGAAACTTTCCGACAGGTATAGATAAGGGATCAGTTTGTTCAATTTCGTGACTTATACAGCTACAGGAATCAAGACTGTATGCTTTTAGCAGAGGGAGAGACACATAAATCCATGGAACAGAACAGAGAACCCAAAATAGACTCAACTGATTTTTGACAAAGCTGCCAAAATATTTCAATGGAAGAAAGGGAGACTTTTCAACAAACGGTGCTGGGGCAAGTGCACATCCACAGACAAAACAAAACAAAACATTATAACCTAAGCCTCCCACCTCAAACTTCCTACAAAGTTTATCTCAAAATGGATCACAGACTTTAAAAGGCAAAACATAAAACTATAAGACTTTTAGAATAAAACATGGGAGAATATCTTCAGGATCAAGGGCTAGGCAAAGAATTCCTGCACGTGGCATTGAAGGCACAGTCCATAGGAGAAAAAATGGGTAATCTGGACATCATTGACATGAAAAGCTTTTGATTTGTGAAAGACCTTGTTAGGCAGTTGAAAAGACAAGCTATGGACTGGGAAAAAATATTTGTAAACAACGTATACAAAAAAAGGACTAGTATCTAGAATATATTTTTAAAAAATTTCAAAACCCAAGAGTAAAAAAACAAATAATCCAAATAGGACAGGGGCGAAGACATGGACAAATTTCCCTGAAGAAGATATGAAGATGGCAAATGAGCACCCAAAAAGGTGTTCAACCACACCAGCCATTAGGGATGTGCCAATTACACCCACTAAGAGAGAGCACCATACACTCATCGGAATGGCTAAGAGAAAGCAGTGACAATAACAAATGCTGGCGAGGATGCAAAGAAACTGCGTCACTCGTACATTTCTGGCAGGTGGATACAACGGTCCAGCCACTCTGGAAATCAGTTCAGCAGTTTTTTAACTAAACATGCAATTGCCAGTGACTCTGCTCCCAGGCACTTACCCCAGGACAAGCAAGACTTAGGTTCACATAAAAACCTATACGTGAGTGTTTATAGCAGCATTAGTCACAATGACCCCAAACTACAAACAACCCAGGTGTCCTCGGGGGGCTGTGCAAAGAAACACACTGTGGCACATCCGTCCCAGGGAAGACTACTTGGCAGGGAAAGGAGCAAACTGTTGATGCATGTGACAACTTGGATGGATCCCCAAAGAATTATGCGGAGCATAAAAAAGCTAATCCCCAAAGATGACACACGGATGATTGCAGTTTTGTAACATTCTGGAAAATGTTGCCAGACCAATGACCAAATAGTAATAAATGGTCCAAGTATAGCAATGGAGAACAGATTAGTGGTTGCCAGGGGTTACGGAGGGGTGAGAGAAGGAGGGAAGTGAGTATGGATATGAATGGCCAACAGGAGGCAGCTTTGTGGTGATGGAAACGTTCAATATCATGACCGTTTCAATGTCAATATCTGGGGCTTTGATAGCCTCCTCTGGTTTTCCAGGGTACACTGGATCTCTCTGTATTATACCTTATAACTGCCGGGGAATCTACGATACAAATATCCCAAAAAGTTTAACTAAAAAATATTTAGGTGACTATAGTACAGACTGAGAGTGGACGGAGCAATAACACAAGGATGAGAGAATGAAGAAGTCTGGGAAACCCATCTAGAAAAGATTACTTTTTATTGAGAACGTTTTCATTTTTGTGTTTTTGTTTTTTGTGTGTGTGTTTTGTTTGTGTTTTGTCTTTTGTTTTTTTTTGTTGGCCAAAACTCCTCCAGAGCTTTCTGGTGGTGAAAATAATTTACTTTAATGAATCAAGTGCTAGGGGCTTTACGGGCTGTGGTTTGAGGCAAAGCAGGAGGGGTCAAGTCTGAAAGAGGCATGGGGAGGTCAGGAGGTGGAGACCTAGGCCAGCTTGGCCTGCAGGGGCTAGGTCGGGTGGGGGGCTGGTTTCTCAGGCTCTGGGCAGGAAATCCCCAGGAGACCCTGGGGCCCCCTTTGTGGTCAGAGGGACCATCCCTGGATCATCCAGGAAATGTTCAGGGGAAGAGAAGCATCTGCCCCAGAAGAAACTCCCTGAGCCAGTCCAGGTAAGGTTGAGGCCCAGTGACTGGGTGGCGCAGGGCTGGACTCCCTGGTCGGGGGGCTGAGATTCTCCGACCCTTGCTCCATCAGGCCCGCCCCCTGAGCAACCTGGACCATGGCTGTGTTCTGTATATTTGGTCTAAAACAGTGGTGAGTGGGTGTCAGAAGCCTGGGCTGGGGCAGGGAGTTTGCCTTTCTAACAAATGTCACGGTGATGCTGATGCTCCGGCCCAGGGAGCGCACTGTGAGAATCACCGGTGGAAGAAGGTGCAGGCAGGAAAACCTGAGCGGGGAGGCCGTCCTCTCCCTGCCTGGCACAGCAGAGGAGGCCTGTGCGGTGTGATCCCCCTAGGGCAGTGACCCAGCACCTGCAGGGGCCTCGGGGGCAGTGAGGTGAGTGTGTGTGCTGGGGGTGGTGGAAGAGAATGGGGTTTGGACTTGAGGGCAAAGTCTCAGGGGGACAGAGAACACGAGTTCTGGGCGTTCTGAGGGTGGGGAGGCGGGGGGCAGGGGAGAGACAAGCAGAGCCTCCACGATGGAGGAGCTCATGTGCTACCTAGCATGTGTGTGTGTGTGTGTGTGTGTGTGTGTGTGTGTGTTGGGGGGGGCTGGGGGATCCCTAAGGAGGTCACAGGGGGTTCTGAGGGAAGGGCAGCAATGGGTGGGTGTGATTCCTGAAGAAGCTGGGAGTTGAGATTGGGGGGCTGGGAAGTGATGTGGGGTTCAGTTTTCAAGGGCTGAGAAGAGATGTGAGACTGGGATTTGGGGCCCAGAAAGGGGTAGTGGGGCTGAGCGGGGTACCGTGGGTGATCTGAAGGGGTCGAGGAGGCACACCAGGTGAAGCGGATGGGGTGCGGGTCCCGCGGCTCGGAGGAATACGGCAGGGGCCGGGCGCTAGGTGGCGGCGGGGCGGGGCGAGGGGGGCGGGACAGGGGAGCTCACCCTAGTCCCCGCAGGAGCCGGAGCCCGGCGGCCGCGCCTCCCTGGCCATCCCCACCCGGAGCCCGGCGCCGCCGCCACCCCGCCGCCACTGCCACCGCCGGCCTCGCCGTGACGCGTGCAAGAGTGTGGCCCGCCGCCTGCCTTGCAGACGACCCCAGCCCGGCCGCGGCTCCCAGGTAACTAGGAGGCGCGAGACGGGAAAGGGGACCACAGGCCAAGGCCGGGAGACCTACAGCAACTCCGACCTGAGAACTCTCCACAGCCGGGGCCCTTCCTACTCGGAGGCAGGGGGCGGGGGCGGGGGGAACTGCTCCTCAAAGCCAGCCCAGGCCCTAGAACTTAGAACTCCTGAGCTCCCCCACCGCGGAGGGGCCCGGGTCGTGGACCAACCTCAGCCCTACCCCACATGTATCCATCCGAGAAGCCTAGGGCCCTGTGCTCCCTGCTCCTGGGCCTGGCGTCACCAAGGGGCATAACCCATCCCACGCCGTCCCCACTTTCCTATTCTCTCAGTTCCACCAACTCCCAAGAGACTGTTTTCTCTACCTCACCTGTTCCCACTGCCCACCCCCACCTGCAAATGGTCCCCACCCTGTAACTTAAACTACTGCCCTTGAACCTTTCTCCCCCAGCCCCAGTCGGTCCACCTCCTCCCCCAGCGTGCTCCACTTCCAGTTCAATGCTTTCCACCACTGCAATGGGACAGGAATGGAGTCTGGGCACCTGGGCGGTTTGAGCGGAGCAGAACCTCTGTGCAGCCCGCCTGTCCTAAGCGGCTGCTGCCAGGACACTTGCAGGGAGGGTTTGGGCTGTAAGGGTCCGACTGTCAGGCAGCAAGGGGCCGGCAGGGTCCCGGTGGCAGCGATCCCAGGCTGGGCTTTTTAGCGTGGATTCTTTTCTTGCTCCTTTCAGAGGGTCGTGGCTCCTGTGTGGGCCATTGCTGCCCCCACCAGGAGCTGTGCCCCCTCCTGGTCGGGTGCTTGGGTCTCTGTGCCTGGAAGCTGGCTACTTCTAGCCCTTCCCTCTGGGGCAGGGCAACGGGGCTGGATATGACCTCACCCAACAACCTGGGGGAGGTGGCAGAAGGGGTGGGGAAAGCTGTCCAGCAGGCCTGGACACAGCGTCAGCACTGTTCACGCCCCCAGGCAGCTCTGAACCACACTGCGGGCCTGAGGCCCTGCAGGAGTAACAGTGCTGGCTATGGATCGGCACTGGGAACGCCCAGGGTCTGAGGAGTGGGGCCCACCCTGCTCACACCCCTCTGGAAACTGCACCTCTGGGAGCTGAGCCTAGTCTGGCCAGGTGGCAGTGAGTGGGCGAAAGGATGTGGACAGATCCTGGAGAGAATTATGCTTTCAGTTCCCAAATATGAAGTTCCCACCCTGCATGAGGCGCCACTCCAGGTGCTGGGATGGTGCGGTTACCTAGACAGACAAGGCCTAGCGCCCAGGAACCTATCTTCTAGGGCGTTCTAGGAGACTGAGCCACCATGTAGCCAACAGACTGATGAAGGGACAAGAAAATCCTCTAGTGACGTATGTGGCGAGGACCGTGAAACTGGAGCTTGTCACTCAGGCCGATGGTCGGTCTCCTTGGGCCAGGATGGTCAGGGAAAGCCTCTGAGGAGGTGACCTTTGCGTTGAGACCCGAATGAAGCGGCAGAAGGACCCCTGGGACCCTCTGAGGGAACCATGCTGTAGGCAGGGAACAGCAGCAGTGGTCCTGCGTGGCAAGGAGTTAGGCCCGCAGAGGAGGAAGAAAAGCCAGCGTGGCTGTGGCCAGGTGCACTGAGCAGGTGGGTAGGGAGTGGGAGCGAGCAGAGTGGCGGTGGTGTGGAGGCACAGCCTTTTCTGACTTAAGGGCTCAGGAGACAGGAGCTGTTCAGCTGTCCCTCATCCCACGGTTTCTCTCTGCCCAGTTGCGGGGATTTGCACAGGTGGGGGTTGGGGAGAGGTGGAAAGGGGACCCCTCCTGGCCCCCATAACAGTCACACTGGGGGTGAGAGGACCAGACCACAGGTGGGGGGAATGTCCCTGGTGTCGGTGAGAATCCTGCCTTGCCCACGGGATCTTCGCTGTGGGGCAGAGACAGTGAGACAACGGGGAGCCAGGCGTCCAGGTAGGGATGTCCCTGAAGCCCTGATCAGATCCGATCTGTCAGGGGGTGGGGAGGCTCAGCCAGGCAGGCAGCTGCTCCTGCTCAGCCATTGGCTGCCCACAGCAGCGAGTAGCGTTTGTTCTGGAGCCAAAGCCTCCAGGCAGAATCCAGGTGCAGGGAGGGAGCGCTTAGTGGCTTAGTGTGCTGCCCTGTGGGGCAGGTGGGCAGGAGAGCCCCGCCCCTCCCCCCAGCCGGGCACCAGGGAGTCCCCCTCGACCCCACCCCTGCCCTGGGGCCTGGGGAGAGGGGCAGTTCAGTCCTGCTGTGTGTGTGAAGGAACCCGTGGTGGCCTGGTCCAGGGCTGGCTCTGTCTCTGGTTGGCTGCCTCAGTGGCGAGGGTGCCAGGCTGGGAGGAAAAACTGGAGACCCTCGTTGCTCCCTGCAGGGTAGAGGGGGCTGCTGATCACCCTGCTTAGCTTCTCTGGGTGCTCAGAGCTGAGCTCACAGGGTCCTCTTGAATTAGTGGGGCCATCTCTCCTGCTGCAGGCCAGCGGGAGGCAGAGCTGGTGGTGGCTCAGGAGCCAAGGGGAACGTGGCCCCAGCGATGACAGCAGGGCAGGGCCAGGGCTGCCTCAGCCCAGTTCCTGGCCTGCCAAGCCCTGCTATTCTCCTCTGTGCCCCCTGGGCCTGCTGGGCTCAGCCTGGAGCCACCTCTCTAGCTTAACTCAAGGGCAGTCCCTCTGGGGGCTGGGTTGGTTCCAGATCCCCCTCCCCTCACCAGCCCCACTTGATCCCATTGCCTGTCAAGTTTGTGGTTCCATTCTTGGCCCTTCCTCTTCCCTCCCCATCTCCCTGGTCCCCTTTGCTGCCCCGTTTCAGGTTGCAGGTGGGGTCTTGCTCCTGTGATCCTCACAAGGAGCTGCGTGCAGGTCGCAGGGCCAGAGTGAGCTGGCAGGCCCTCGGCTGGCCAGGGAAGTTTGCTTTTCTGCTGGTTTATTTGTGTGGGGTTGATTCTAGGGTCTGGGGTCTGGGACGGGGGTGGACCTAAGGACAGACACAGTGGGGGTGCTCCTGAGAGCTGGATCACTGGGGGTGCCACCGGGAAGGGAGCTGGTAGAGCCAGGAAGGGAGGCCTGTGCGAGGCAGGTGGGTTACGGCTGGGTGTGGTCGTTTCGCGCCTTGGGCTGGGCAGCAGCTCTTGAAATGAAAACAACCCTCGTTTTCAAGGCGGGAGCTCTGGTTCCAAAGTGGGCAGGCGGGTGCCTCATGGATTTATTTTCTCATTTGGATTTATCTCTTTTTTTTAACTAATGGGGAAACCGAGGCACGGAGATACTAAGTGGCTTACCCAAACTACCTGACCAGCTGGATTGACACTCCTGGCTATTCCACAATCAGGGCCCCCCCCTTGAATGGACCCAGGGGTCTTCTCACAGGTGTGTCCTGAAAGGGGCCTTCCCTGCTGTAGCTACAGAGTCAGGGGCCAGCCTGCTGTCGCCTTGAGGGGAAATTTGTGGAGCTGGGCCTCATTTCTGGGGCCGGGCAGCCCCTGGGGTGGGTGGTGGCGACAGCTGGGAGAATTAGCCCATCTCTGGCTGCCAGAGCCCAGGTGTGGCAGGGCTGTGGGGGCCAGTGCCAGTGGGGGGGGCCCAGACCGGACTTTGCAGACCACTTGGGTGTCCCATGGGGCGGGGGGCTTGGATCCCCGGGGGTCTGGGATTGAGGGGGTAAAGGGGCAGGGAGGTGGCTGAGGGGCTGCTGCAATGGCTGTCAGGGCACCAGTCGGGTAGGGGAGCGTGGCCCTCTTCATCCCCCTCTCTGGCGTGTGTCCACTGGGCTAGTCCCATCTGTTTCCTTGTTGGGGACTCAACAGACAGGCCTCCAGGGGACTGACCAAGGCCAGGCTGCTGGCAGACCCAGCAGCACACCTGCCCCAGGCTCTGCTCTGGCAGCGCTGATGCCCAGCTGACCTCAGAAATGCTGCTCATTCCCACCCAGCGATCCTGGGGACACGGGGGGCCTGCTGCTGGCACAGCCCTGTCCCGAGCCTGGACAGAGGAAAGGGCTTAGGTGGTGGCAAGCAGCCAGAGGTGTCTGTGCGACATCTCCCCCCCACCCCAGGCCTGCATCCATCCCCTGCTCAGAAACTTCTCGTTTGTCCCTGGCTGTCTGTGTGACCCGTGTGACCCTAGCTATGCTGCTGAGCCCTTCTGGGCAGCCTTTTTTTCCCCATCTGTAAAATGGGTGTTGAACTGGGTCATCACTGAGACCCTGACCTGCCCCCCTCCCCCCCAAAATCTGAGTCTTCGTGATCTGTTGATGCATTATCTGACTCTGGGTGGCCCTTGTCGGCACTCACACTTCCCGCTCCATGTTAACTTCCCCTTGGCATCCCTCCTGCCATCTGGCTGTGCCCTCTGCCCTGGGCCCAGGTAACTGCAAGTTCTCCCTGTAATCGAGTCTTGCCGCCCTCAGGACGTGGGGTTACCACACGCAGGGCCTGGCCCAGCGCCTTCCCAGCACCAGGGCCAGGGCGAGGCGTCTGCTCCTACAGGGCCACCTCCAGCCGGCCCACACATTCCTCAGTATTATCTGGGGGCCCGCCCCGCTGGACTCTGCCCTCCCACCCAGAAGCAACACCCAGAGGAGCTGCTAAAGAGTTCCAGGAGCCTGGAGCGGGGCCCCAGTGGGCTGGAGGTGACATTCTCAGCTTCCTGCCTGGGGCTGGAGAGAACCAGCATAGGATGGGGTGGGTAGCGGGATTGGGGGCTGGGGGCGGGGCAGCGTCTGCCAAGACTGACAAAGCGAACTGTTCCTAACCTCTGTGCCATCTCCTGGGGACCCCTCCGTCTCTGGGAGGCTTCCGAGGGGCTCCTGCGCACAGAGGGGGCGAAGTGCCCCAAGTCTGCCCCAAAGTTGAGGCAGGAGATCAGGCCAGACAGCAGCTCCCGAGCCACCTCTTCCTCTTCCCTTACCTCCGATTCGGTGCCAGCGCCCATCCTCCCAGGAAGGGGTTAACTGCCAGCCCCAGCCGTGAGGGAGGGGACTGGGCTGGACCATTTTCCTCGCGGCTGCCTCCACCTCGGTTTTCCTGAATGGTTCTGTCGTCCAGGGGTGGGGAGGGAAGGGAAGGAAGAAGGGCGGGAGGAGGGGGCGGAGGGGAGGGAGGAGTGTGGGAAGAGGAAGGAAAAAAGAGCGAGACGGCCAGGGAAGAGAAAGATGTCACTGTCTCATCTCCCTGTCATTTTCATTTCCAGCAGGCACCGGGCGAAGGAGCTGCTGGAACAATGCTGAGGCGGGCGAGGTGAGCGGCGGCCGGCTCTGCCTGTGCGCGGAGGCCCCGGAGGACCTCGAACAGGTGATCTGAGGAGCCCGGAACGGAGGCCACCTGGGCATCCCTCGCCTCGCCTCGGCCAGGCCCTGAGCCCAAGAGGAGGTGGGGAAACCATGGCGACCAATTTCAACGACATCGTCAAGCAAGGCTACGTGAGGATGAAGAGCAGGAAGCTTGGGGTGAGCCACCCTCCCGGGGCCCTGCCGAGGGCCGGGCGCCGAGGACTTGGTCTGGAACCTGGCGGGTCGGGGTACACGGCCCGGCATCGTGCATTTGTGGTCGCCAGGCCCCTGGCCGGCAGGCTGCCTGGCATGTGCCTGGGCCCAGCCCTGCCTGCTGCAGCCCCCGCCCCAGCAGGACGGGCTGGCATTCCAGCAGCTGGGCCAGCGGTGGCAGCCCAGGCTCCTTGGCTATTGTTGAAGTTGTCACCAGGGCAGCGGCAGGGGCCAGGAGCGTAAGCCCAGCCGAGACCCCTTCTCACTTCCCCTCTGCCCCTCCTTGTGCTGCCTCCCCACCTCTCTCCCCCACTCCCCTGGCCCCCTTTCTTTGAAGAGCCTTCTCGACCCCCGCTTCCCATTGCGTTCTGCGTACAGGGATTTATTTCTCTTCGGTTGTTGCTTTTACCGTTAAAGAAGTGTTTGAAAAGAAGAGTGGCTAGTTGTGGGGGTGCGTGGTGGCGTGAGGGGTGCAGCGGCTGACATGTCTGTGGTTTATGAATGGGAACTTGGGGCCCTGGCTCCGAGTTGCTCCCCCCTGCACTCGGTGCTGGGCCTGGAGCTGGGGCTTGGAGATGAAGCCTCGGACACACCTGGGTGTGCACCCTCCCCCAACCCCTGCTGGTGAAGACCCCCCACCAGGCATAAGCAGGGATCCCAGGGACCAACTTAATGATCTTGGTAGAATTGTCCAGGAGCTAGCTGCCCCTGTCCCTCTGCCAACCCTCCTTACCTCCACTGAGGGACCTGGTGGCTGTCCCCTCTCAGCAGGAAGGAAAGAAACCGTGGTGACTGAGGCAGCCCAATTCTAGTGTTTTACCCGGGTCCCTGGTCCCTCCCTTCGTCCCTCCCCCATGGCCTCAGTGGGGTCCGGGTGGGATCAGACTGCTCAGGGCTTGCTGGCTGCACCTGAGTGGGGTGGGGGAGGAGCAGGGCTCCATACCAGCTCCCTGGCCTGGGTGCCGCCTGCATGCAGGATGGAGCAGTGCTGGCCTTGGAGAGGGGTTCCCCCTCCTGCCTGAGGGCCCCTTGGGAGTGGGCATGTTTGCAGCCTTATCTGAATGTGGATATGTGTTCCATCCTGGGCCCCAGCCCATGAGACTGGGCCCTAGTGGCCATCAGCCACTCTGCTTTCACCCTGAGGGAGCACAGAGAGGCTGAGCTGCAGTGGGGGCCCAAGCGGGTAGGGGCCCAGCTCCTCTTGTGGCTCCTTATCCCTATGGGCTCCAAGCTGGCAGGTCCCCAGGGACCAGCTGGGCTGAGGCCCTGCCCAGGACGAAGCTTACCTGGAAGGCAAGCCACCTGGGACTGGGCCCAGTCTGAGGCCTGTCCTGGCAGATGGAGAACCTCCAAGGTGGGCACGGCCAGGGGAAGGGGCATGGGGAGCCGGGCACATGGCCAGGCCCAGTCTGAGGTCCCCCCCACCACAACTCAGGGAATTCAGCTTCCCCTGTCAGACCTGATTCCAGGGACTGTGGTCGTCCCCAGGACAGCCATTGTGTCTCACCCACGGAGCAGAGAGGGAGGGGCTGAAGGGATCAGGAGCCCACCCCCAACCTGCCAGGGCCTTTCTCCCAGGCAGAGCCAGGGCAGGTTTCTGAAGGAGCGATCAAAGGCAGACCTGTGAGAAGTGGGGAAGGAGGGCCCTCCAGCCCAGGGGCTCCCTGGGGCTCTGCGAGTGTGTGTGTCCCTGTAACCAGGCAACCTGGGTGCTCAGGCCCCCCAGGCCTCTCGCCCCAGACGTGGCAGCGTGGAGCCCAACCTGGCAGGGCGTATCTGGGTCACGCATCCCTCC
Source organism: Tonatia bakeri (assembly GCA_004024845.1). Taxonomy (NCBI): domain Eukaryota; kingdom Metazoa; phylum Chordata; class Mammalia; order Chiroptera; family Phyllostomidae; genus Tonatia; species Tonatia bakeri. The sequence goes on along the minus strand of PVIA01006416.1, from coordinate 39,727 downwards.
GTCCATTCATTCACGGTCTGTCATATGGTCATTCAGAGCTCTGTTAAAGAGGCTCCCAGGATGTGAGGGAGGATTCTGAGAATAAAACACCATGTTTGCCCTGAAGGAGCTCCTGGCTGAGAGCTGAGGACTGCTACCGTTTAGGTCGATAGGCCAGGGGCTGAGCCTGGCCTGTGGGTTGGGGCTGTCCAGGCCCCCTGCACCCTGGGACTCTGCCTGCCAAGCACCTGTGCCTACAGAGCAGAACAGAGTTGGGAGGGGGCGAGGCTGTGGCCCAGAAGCCCCCTTGCCTCCTCTGCTCTGGGCCACCCCTTGGTGGCCCCAGTGTTTGCCAGTACAAGGAATATCAGAGATTTCTGCGGCGTGGGGGTCTGCGGGCCCTGGAGGGCCCACTGAGAGGGATGGTGCATGCCAGCCAGGCTCAGGGCTGGGTGAGAGCCTGAGGTGGGGGTGGGGGGACATGGAAGGAAGAATCTGCAGCCTGGCCAGGGAGCCAGGGCCACCCCTCAAGTTGTCTGACCCACCAGTTTGCCCCTGGAGCCCTAGGGAATGATCTGCTCCCTCCCTGGCACTTTGACCCTTGGGAGGAGTCCAAGGAGCTGTAGCAGATTTGGGTGGTGTTGGGCACAGGGTCACTGGCAGTGGCTAGACAAGGAGGGAACCTGGCCAGGGTAGGCACTGTGCTCTGGTGTGACCCCAGGTTCTTGGTGCTGGTTTCCCAAATGGTACAGGCAACTCACCCCAGCCTCCTGCACCCCAGGGCAGTTGGAGAATGACAGGAGGGTGAGGGAAGCACCCGGAGTCAGGAGCAGGAGTTGCCCACATGGAGCCTGGCCTGGCTCTGAGGCCCAGGCTGCGGTGCTGTGCAAGCAGGGGGCAAAGAAGGGTCCGATCCCTGTCCCCAGGACATGCTCCCTCTGTGCGGCTGGTGCTGCTGGAGCCTTGCGTGGGACTCTGCGCAGGGGGCTCCGAGGTGTGGCTCTGGATCTAGACAGCCTGTTTGGGAGACTAACTCCACTGTTCACTAGCTGTTACTTCACTGTTTGGTGCCTCAGCTTCCTCACCTATAAAGTGGACAGAACAGAACCGACCTCGAGTGACCCCGAGGTTAATGGTGTGGAGTGCTGACACCAAAGAGGACACATACGGGGCCCCTGGTCAGTGCTGGCTGCTCACGTCACAGTTGAATGACGTGGGGGTTAGGGGTGCTGAGCCCCCTTTCCCTCGAAGTAGAAAGTCTTGACTCCTCGGTTGTCCCTCAGTATCCGCAGGAGGTTGGCTCTAGGGCCCCGCAGATACTAAAATGCACCGGTGCTCAAGTCCCTTCTATAAAATGGCATAAGAATGCAGACAGCAGGCCTTCCACATCCACAGATGCCTAACCGCAGACAAAAAACTCGCGGAGCCCAGGCCCGTGGGGCTCAGTTGGTTGGAGCATTGTCCTCGTCAACCGAGAGGTCGCCGGTTTGATTCCCTGGCAGGGCACATGCCTGGTTGTGCGTTTGGTTCTGATCCATGTTTCTCTCTCACATTGATGTTTCTCTTCCTCTCCCTCCCTCCCTTCCTCTCTAAATTCAATAAGCATGTCCTTGGGTGAGGATGGGGGGAAAAATCCTATGAAACCCAGGATACAGAAGGTGGGCTGTATATTTATTGAAAACAAAACAAAACTGTGTATTGTATAAGTGGACCCCATGGTTCAAACCTGTGTGGTTCAAGGGTCAACTGTACACAGAGCTGAGCTTGCTGTAAATGGAGCTCACCCTCTGTGGAACAGCTTCCAGAGCCAGCCAAAAAGTGACAGTTTGGGGAGGGAAACTCCCCCAGGGGTTGTCATGTTGGAGTCAGCTGTCTCCAGGTTTTCCCCTGGGCTGGGGCCTCCTGGCAAGGCCGTGTGGTGCTGCCCCCTGCGGTAGGCGGGGGTAACTGCAGGGCCCTGTTGGGTGGCTAGCAGGCCAGGGAAGCCTGATCCTCTTGCCATCTTGCCCCACAGATCTACCGCCGGTGCTGGCTGGTGTTCCGGAAATCCTCCAGCAAGGGGCCCCAGCGGCTGGAGAAGTACCCGGATGAGAAGTCAGTGTGCCTCCGAGGCTGCCCAAAGGTTAGGGGGCGTGGGCCCTAGCTCCCCTAACCTGTAAGCAGTGAGGAGTCCTGAGGTCCAAGAGCGCCCTCTGGGGGTGGCGAGCTGGAGGGGTGCAGAGGGAGGTGCTGCAACCTGGCTGAGTCCCTTGTGGATGCTGTCCCAGGTGACTGAGATCAGCAATGTGAAGTGTGTCACGCGACTCCCCAAGGAGACCAAGAGGCAGGCGGTGGCCATCATATTCACTGATGACTCAGCCCGTACCTTCACCTGCGACTCAGGTGAGGCCCGGGGGCTGCAGACCTCCACCCAGTGCCCCTAAGCCAGTTGGGGTTCAGCGGGCCAGTGGGGGAAGGCAGAGCAGGGCAGGACTGGCTGGTAGGATGGTTGGGGGTGCCTCTGACCAGGCAGGTGGCCAGGATGAGGCGGGGCCGACCGTCGGGATTCGCTGGCCCTGCCCTCCCTGCCCGGAGTAGTGGGACAGCTCAGGCTGAGTAGATGCGGCGGGCTGCAGGGGCCCTGCGCTGGCAGCGCGACGAGGTGCTGTCTTCTCCAGAGCTGGAGGCAGAGGAGTGGTACAAGACCCTGTCTGTGGAGTGTCTGGGCTCCAGGCTCAACGACATCAGTCTGGGAGAGCCGGACCTCCTGGCCCCGGGGGTGCAGTGCGAGCAGACAGGTGAGGCCTGGCGCTGGGAGAGGGCGGGGAGGGGGGCCAGAGGCCTCCCCACAGGAAGCTCCAGGCCTGCTCCTCCGTCCGTCCGTCCTCACCCCCTGCAGATCGCTTTAACGTCTTCCTGTTGCCCTGCCCCAACCTGGACGTGTACGGCGAATGCAAGCTGCAGATCACCCATGAGAACATCTACCTCTGGGACATACACAACCCCCGCGTGAAGCTCGTCTCATGGCCCCTCTGCTCATTGCGCCGCTATGGCCGGGACGCCACACGCTTCACCTTTGAGGCGGGCCGGTAGGACCCTTCTGCCCCCCGGCCCATGTTCCAACATGGCCATGCCGGTGGCTGCCACTCACCTGCGTCAGGCACTGTGCTGACGCTTAAGGCATCGATCAGCGTAGCAACCCGAAAGGGAACAGTGTTCCCACTTTACAGATGAAGAAATGGAGGCTGACGGTAGACTGGGCAAGGAGGCAGCTTACTGAGATCAGATGCTTGGCCTCACAGTGGACACAGGCTCTGGGGCCGTGGGCCGGCCGGAGTCTGTTCTCATCTGTCACAGAGGGGATGAGAAAAGCACCTAACCTCACGGGGTCACGGGGAAGGGTGGGTACCCCCAGCGTGAACTCAGGATCCCGCTTGCCTAGACCTGAGTTCTGGGTGATCCTCCCTGTAACCTTGGTGAAGTGACTTACATCTTCTGCATGCCTGTTTCCTCGCTGTCACGTGGTCTGAGATACCCCGACTGAGGAAACTAACAGTGCAGGGACTGGAGAGGGTGGTGGAGAAAACTGAATGGGCTAATTCCTGTGGATCGCCCCCTGGCCCAAGGAAAATGCTGCCAGTCCGCTCGTGCTGCGTGTGGTCAGACTCTGGGTGGCAGCCCTGCCTGCTTCCCAGAGGGCCCAGGGTTCAGGACAGTCCCATCAGGTGCATGCATGTGTGGGGTGGAGTCCCCACCACCTTGCCACTTGTGTTCCCAGGATGTGTGATGCTGGTGAAGGGCTCTATACCTTCCAGACACAGGAAGGGGAACAGATTTACCAGAGGGTCCACAGTGCCACCCTGGCCATTGCCGAGCAGCACAAGCGGGTCCTGCTGGAAATGGAGAAGAACGTGAGGGTGAGGCAGTGGGCACCTTGGCCCGAGGTACGGGGGAGGCTGATGGGCGGGCAGAGTGCCTGGAGCACGCCAGGTGTAGTGTGCACAGGTAGAGGCGGCAGGCAGGGTCTTGGGCTAGGCTGCTCCAGGTAAGCCACGCCCCCAGGCCTGATGGGAGGGACCCTCCTCTGGCCCACAGCTGCTGAACAAGGGCACGGAACATTACTCCTACCCCTGCACGCCCACTACCATGCTGCCCCGCAGCGCCTACTGGCACCACATCACCGGCTCCCAGAACATCGCCGAGGCTTCCAGCTACACTGGTGAGTCCTTTCAGTGTCCACAGCCATCTGCCGCACCGCTGTGGGAGATGGGGCCTTCTGGACAGGGGTCTCTCCCCCTGGACTGCAGTCCCGAGCCTGCCTGTGTGTCCACAGGTGAGGCATGTGGGGCAGCCCAGGCCAGCTCAGAAACTGACCTCCTCAACAGATTCATCCTGCTAAAGCCAAAGCCCAGCCAGGGGGACGGCAGCGAGGCCAAGACGCCGGCCCAGTGACAGGAAGGCTGGTGCGCATGGACGACGACTGGGGCTGCCCAGCTGCAGGGCCCACTGCAGCGTGCTGAGGGTGGCCTCAGGGACTGCGGGCCAAGAGCCTGGAGAAAGGGAGCTGCTGTCCCTTCCTTGCCCCCGAGGGTGAGGCCGGACCAAGGCCAAGGGCTGGCCACACCACCTGAGCATGTGAGGGGCTGGAGCTACCACAGGACTATATACTGTTAATGATTTTAATATATATGGCTTACGACATATTCTACATTAAGGAGATTCCCCCTGTCCCTCCCTGCCACCCCAGTTTTTAATCCCATGACCAGGCCACAGTCAAAGCTGGTTTTGAATGTCCTCGGTGGCACAGCCCTCCCACTGCCAGGACTTGCACTAGCTGCCTGGGCCGGAGGGAGGCAGTTGGAACTCTGGGCCAGCTTTGCCTGGGCCGCCTAAGGGCTAAGGTGGCAGGCAGCTTCTTGGGTCCTCCAGGGCCGGAGTGGCTCAGGGAGTGCCACCTGGTGACATCTGGTTGACACCTCAGGTGAAAGTCTGGTTTGAAGATGTCTGCCCAGGCTCCTTCCTGTTTTGGAGGCTGAACTTGCCCTGTGGGGGTGAGTGCCATGACCTCAGCCAGGGGAGGGGGCCAGCCCCCAGCTCTTTCCTGCCCCTGGGCCAGGCCAGGAGGGAAGGCCGCAGCAGGCCTGCTGTGGGGAGCTCCCCTGCTGCCCCCCCTCACTGACCTGGGACGGGCAGTGCCCCAGCACAGGCACCCCTCTCCGAGCATCTGGCCACCCTCTGGCCAGAAAGCACTCAGAAACCAGCCCTTCCTCATCCCCCTCCCCACATGGTGCTGAGGCTCCCTGCTGAAATGCAATTAAAGCAATTGATTTTCTAGTGCTGGTATTTATTGACTACTGGGCAGAAGGGCTATCTTTCTATCCACATCGAACCTATGGTTGCGTGTATGGTTTGTTTTTTTTAATAAATACTTTAGGGTTCTGATTTGTGGGAACAGACCTTGTTACCTTGATGTAAATAACCACTACCCGAGGCCAGAGGATGATAAAGCAAGTGGCTCCTCCAGCAGAGCCCCGGAGCCAGGGAGGGGGACACGGCCAGCCCCCGCTCGGAAGCTGCCCCAGGGGACGACCACTGGGAGGAACCAGCCAGCCTGGAGAGAGCTGGCCCAAGGCCTCGGGGAGGCAGGCAGAGCTGGCGGGCTCAGCTAGTGGCACGATGACGCATGAAGGAGATTATGTTGTGCTCTTTATTGCCAAAAATAAAAACTCTACTGTTAATAAGTATCACTTCCTTTCTGGACTGTGTTGCCGTTTTCTCCAGACCCCTCCCCCCAGGCTGCCTAACTAACTGCTTTGGTACGCTCCTCCCTACAGGACATGGGCCCCTGCACTCCCCCTCCCTGTCCACCCCAAACTAAACAACCGGATCACTGGCAGTGAAGTCCTAACTCAGGGGCAGAGAGTGAAATACAGGGTTTATTGTGGGGTGGAGGGGCAACCAGGGTCTAACACTGTCCTCAAGTTAGGGACACTTGGGAATTGAGTGATGTGTCAGCAGGAGGGCCCTGGGTTTGCAGGCAGCCTGAATGAGAGTTCTTGCACTCACCCCTAACACCAGAAACCTAAGGTGTAACTATGAAAATGCCAACTTTTGGACAAAAACCAAACCTGAAATGACCAAAGGAGGAGAGTCCAGCCCAGTGGTTTTCAACAGGGAAGCAGTGCGACCCCTACAGGCAGGTTCAGCAACGGGGGAGGGGGTCTGGGTTCTGGGGAGAGGACAGGTAATCAGCAGGTAGGGAGGGCCAGGGATGCTCAATGTCCAAGAAAAGGCTGCCCTGCCTCGGATACCAGCGTCACCCCAGTGGTCTCTCTGTGACCAAGCGAGGCTGGGACGGGCCTGCCTTCCCCACCGTGGCCTCTCTGGTGGGTACCGACAGCTGCCAAGAAGCATAAGTGACGGGTGCCAAGACCTGGAAGCAAGGCGTCTATGGACAGACCTGTGACGAAGCTTGGATCCCTCAGTGCCGGAGCAGGCGAGCTGCAGCTAGTTTATGGTTAGGACGTCACTCTGGATCTCGTGGCTCAACTGGGTCTGTAAGTCACTCAGCTTCTTCTTCAGCCCAGAGAGGGCGGAGAGCACAATGGTTTCAGGGCGCAGGGAGCCGCAGGACTCCACATTGTAGTAAAACCTGAGGGGCGAGGGGCGGTGAGATCCCTCCCCAAGGGGCAGGCTGCCCACCCACCCTCTCCACTGGACCTCAACCCGCCCCGGGCGGGGTGGGGGGCCTCCCTCCTCTCAGTAACAGCGGTCTTCACAGGACCTCAGAGGCTACCATCACCTCAAAACCAGCCCCTGGGGCACTCCAGTGAAACCCCCAAACACTTCTGTGTGGCTGTATCCCACACTGAGACAGCGGAAAACACACGGGCAGGGCCGCAGGGGCCAGCATCTCCGTGGTCATCACTTGAAGACAAGTCAGTTTCTGGCCCCAGCTCGACCCCTTCTTTGGAGCCTGAAACCCAGAATCCGGAGGGCTTAGATAACTAGAGACCCCCCTTCCCCACGGCGACTGAAGGGGGATGTGCACACCATGGGTTCGGTGGTCATCAGCCCTGCTCAGCCCTTGGGAGCTGGGGCGAGGGGAAAGCGCCTCCCCAACTCAGAGCCTGCGCCAAAGCGGCACACTCTCTAGCACACTTCTCCCCGAGCCAGGCGGTCTCTTACCTCTCCGGCTTGCCGTTGGGGTCATAGGGCGCCTGTGACTCATCCTCATCCAGCTCCGAGTACTCGCTCTTTGGCCTGGGGTCAAGCACAGGGCAGCACAGGGCTGCTACTGCTGCTTCCAGGGTCCCTGTGCCTACAGCGAGGCTGCCCACCCACCTACCCACCCCACGCACCCTAACCGCCTGCCTCCACTCCCAGCTGGGACCCACCATTCCTCTGGCTTGGGGTACACCGTGTGCCTCAGGGCATTGTCGGGGTCGTATTCGAAAGCCACCCCCGCAGTCGGGTTCCACTTTGCGTGCTCCTTGCCAAAGCCCTTTTTGGCGTAGGCGCGCAGCCTCAGCTCCTGGCCCTTCCGCAGCTTGACGATGAGGATGTCTGTGGGGAGAGGTGGGAGTCAGTCACCACCGGAGAGGCTCGGCCCTCCCAGTTCTGACCCGGAGTGCCACCAGAAGGCCACGGACATCCGGAAAAGCGGATCACAGGCCAGCTGAGGAGGAGACGGGGCGGCACGAGAGCCTGGTCAGGTCTCTGCCTCCCTGCTGGCCCTCGAAGCGGAGGCTCCGGCAGGCCTCTGCACATGCGCTCCAGCCCCTTACCGTCCTGTTCCACGTAATCGTTGGGGTCGTTATCTCGGTTCCGGGATGTCACCTGGAGGGGCCCAAACACAGACCTTTATTAGCTGTTCATCTCCTAGGCACCACTTCTGGAAATGACTTTCCAGGACTTCCAGGTCACAACCTGCCAAACCAGGGACAGGGTGCCCGGGAATGAGGTGGCAGAAGTGCCTACTAGGACCCAGTCTGTGCTAGGTCCCACCCCTACTCCGCGGCTCTGTGACCTCCTGCTCAGTCCAAACAGGACCTCGGCCTCTTACAAGGGTCCTGGGGTGAGAGAGGGCACAGGGAACCAACGGAGCGTCCACCCTGCCCCGCAGGGTGCAGAGCTGGCACTGCCAGGCACCAGAGGGCAGCCCAGAGAAAGGCGGTGTCTTGTAAGAGTCTGCCCCACCCGGCCCACTTGCAGGCAGAAGGAGAAGAGCCCCGGCCCTGGCAGGGAAGCTGTCTTTAGACACTGACCGGAATGACCCGGGGGCTGTTGGAGATGAGGTCTCGAGACGTGACGTGACGAGTCTGGTCTTCATTGCACCGCACGTCGAGGGTGAACTCCACCGAGCATTCGGGGCAGAACTCCTCACACGTGCAGTCCTGCAGCCGGAAGACAAGCAGCAGCGCGTCTATGGAGAGCTGGCGGACCCTGAGCTCCCCGCTCCGGATCCCCGTTCCTCCCGCTTTCTTGTGTGTGCAAGGGCCGGCCAGTCTCCAGGTTCTTGGGAGCTGTGTCGCTCCGGCAGCCTCCTCAGAGGCAGGCACTTCCCAGTTTAGGGACACCCCAGGGGCGTCGACACCCACGTTTTCCTCCACATGCGTCTCAGCCTGGCCCTGAGAGCACTCCTCCCCACAGCACCACCGTGATGCTCAGCTCGGCCTCCCTCGGGCTAAGGGAATGGGCTTGGGAATGTAATCACCACTTAAGACACAATAAAGGGAACTAACAAAAAAAGTACTGTTCAAGTTCTAAGCTACTGACCTTTTCTTAAAAACAAATTTCTAGGCCCTGGCTGGTGTAGCTCAGTGGATTGGGTGGGGGACTGTGAACCAAAGGGTCACTGGTTCAATTCCCAGTCAGGGCACATGCCTGGGTTGTGGGCCAGGTTTCCCAGTAGGGGGCGTGTGAGAGGCAACCACACACTGATGTTTCCCTCTCCCCCTCTGTCTAAAAACAAATAAACTTAAAAAAACTTCTATTATGAAAACTGCATACATTCGCAAAAACCAAAATACATGTGAGAGAGAGACTGCCACCATGAGACCATCCCTCAGCTTCAACAGTCGCCCCCAGTTTCCCACTCTTAAAACACCCCAGTCCCCGGTAAGAAGCTACCACAATGTTGTCAAGCAAACTGCTCTCCCTTCACACCGGTGAGGGAAATGCACCCTGATGCGCCTGTAGGGTGAGCCACAAACCCGGCAGATGCCAGCACCCCAGTCCCTCAGGCGCTGCCCCAGAAACAGTTCTCACCCCTGTCTTGTCCTCCCCCCCCAACCTTCTGGGGACTCCCTGCAGTGTCCTAGGCCCCCGTCACCAGGGAGAGACACTCTGGAAAGCAGAGCCCGAACAGACGAGGCCCTGAAGAGGGGCAGCCCCCGGCTGGCGTGAATGGGCACGACACGGGCTGACCTGACTCCCCGATGCCCGTGAGACTAACTGATCAGAGGCCCCTCAAAACTAAGGACATTGTGGGCTTCGGGCCTGGGCACTATCCCCACACTGTCTCCCTAAGGGCTGGGAGCAGGAGAGCAGGAGAACCCCCCTGGGAACTGAAGGCCCCGCCTCCCCGCCCCACAGCCCAGCCGGCCGCCCAGCCTACCCGGGAGTACTGCAGTTTGTCCACGATGTCATCACTCGTGAGGGGGATCAACCCTGGAAGACAGAAAAGCACTCGGAAGGAGGCCAAGCAGCCAGGCCAATCGAGAAGTCCCCTTGGGAGTGAGGAGGGTTCCTCTCTGACCCTTTCGCCTTCCCAAACCCGGCACTCACCAAGCCTGTGAGCGATGAACTCATCGTGAAGGACTGAGGAGTTGGCATCAATCTGAACCCAGTCGATGGCTAAAGCGAAGGAAGCAGACGTGCAGCTGAGCCACCGAATTCACCGGAAGACCGGAGCAGTGGCTCTCCAGGGTCAGGAGCCACCCGAGACTTCCTGACCCATGGGCTTCCCTCTGACTCGCACAGCTCTAGACTGGGGCCCAGGAACCTGCGTTTGAGTGAGAACTACACCCCCACCCCCAGGAGGGTTTCCTGCAGGGGGTTCCCTGTACAGAGGAAAACAGCAACTTATTTAACACTATCGTCACTCAACCAACCACCGTTTACGGCACACCTTTAATGGGCAAGGCGTACTATGTATAAAATTCAATCCCTTCCAGCAACGAGCTATTAGGAGGGGAAGGACTGCATGTTCGCATACACTTGACTTAAGCACATACTCACTCATTCACTCACTCACTCGTTTGCAGCTTCATGTAAACAAATGGCATTGGAGCCCACCTGCCTAATAAGGGGTGTGGATGCTAGAAACAGGCCAGAGAAGGACCAGACAGAGCCAGGCCCCAGCCTGTTTTGCTCCATGCCTCCTACTGCCTCCCCGACCCAAATCAAGTAAGGACCGAGAGCCAACCTTTTCTGTCTCTGCCCGTCTCTAACCCTGCCGCCTGCCCTGGCATGCCTTTACGCTCCCTGGTGCAGGCTACAACCCTCTGAGCATCTGTGACACGGGCAGAGCTCCTTCCTACAAAATCTGCCCCGACTTCTCTTAAGACACTTGCCACACTGTGCCTTGTGTTATGTTTGTGTGTCTTGTCTCTCCCTCAAGCTCTGAAAACTCCTGGGGCAGGGTCTTCAGGTGTTTTAACTTTTGCATTCCCAGTTGTGGCCTGGAGCATTGCAGGTTCTCAATTATTTACAGAACTGAATGTGTGGGAAAGGTGACATTTCGATTTGGAATGTCAGGGCTACATGGTCAAGTGCAACTCCCTCATTGTACTCTTGATGAAACGGAGACCCAGAGGCACGGAGTGGTTAGGCTGGGGGAGGTCCAGCAGGTCAGGCTCTGAGCTGCAGTGACACGGAGGACGAAGTGGCTAGACCACCACATCCTCCCGTGTACGGACCACTGGCCTGCTTATTTCCCCTCGAGTTCGTGTGCCCATGCAGCAGCTCTAACGTTTCTTTTTCCTGACCCAACCTCTCTAAGCCGACCCTCAGAAAACACCTGCAGAATGTTTGTAAATGTGCAAAACACCTGGCGCAGTGCTGCCGGAACCAGAGCCTGAACAGACCTGCCTTCCTCTAAGCACCAGCAGCACCGGGGCTCCGCCTGTCCTGAACTGCTGGTCTGAGGCTACCTTGCACGAGCGTTGCCTGTGGACGCACCTCTGCCCTGCAGCTTCACTTCAGGGGGCGTGCACCCTGTACTATGCAGCTCTGCACTCCCAGTGCCCAGCCACTGCCTGGCATTGAAGATGCTCCGTAAGTGTACTCGAAGAAATGGACTCATAAAAAGACATTTGGAGTGTTCAGTGCAGGCATTGAACATTCGCTAGATGCAAGGATTTAAAAGCGATGACCTCACTTAATCCTTCTTATCACCCTCGTGAGTACTACTGGTGTCTCAATGTTCTAGAGAAAACTACAGCCCACAATTCAAACTCTTGCCCAAGTTTCACAGACACAGGAAGTAAAAGCAGGCCTGGAAGCCAAGTTCGCAGACTCCTGAACCCACGCTCTTCACCAATGCAAACCTAAGAGCGGACCTAAGTGGCCGTGGGAGCCAGGGCGGTGACCAGAAGTGGCTCTGGTGTCTTCTCTGCGCCCTCACCCCTCGCCCAAACCAAAGGCTGGAGGCAGAAGCACTAGGTGTGTGTGGTCTGGGGTGAGTCTAGGAGGAGAGTGCTGGTAGCCTGGCAACGAGAAGGCGGGGGTCGCTTACCTATTATGGGCACCTCAGCGATGAAGACCCTCCGAATAGAATTGGCCACTCTGGGGGATGAAAATCGAACGGCGTGAGGGCACCGCAGCCTCGACATACCGATCCCGCGCCTCCCGGTTCCCTAAGTGGAAGCCAGGACACGGAGACCAGCAGACACAACCCCAACCCCCCTCCCCGGCCCCCGGGGCTCGAACCACCAGCCGCCTCCTTCAGCAGCCTTACGCAAGGTCCGTATTCTCGATGATGAATTTGACATTCTCGTCGGTAAGCTCCGTGATTCGGACGGTGGGCTGGTTGGCGTAGGGCATGGCGAAGCGCCTCCTGGCCGGACTCCGACGTCTGCCCCAATATGCACGGCGGCACCAGAAGTTACCGGAAGTCGGTCAGCTTGGTCCCCGCCGCCTGCTCGAAGACGCGCCCACAGCGCCACCTGCTGCTCGGAGGCCGGGACTGCTCCGGGCCCGCCGTTTTCCACCCGCCGCCTGATTTAAATGCACCCGGTTCAAGCATTGGATGCCGATTTTGCAAAATACGCGTAGACACTTGACTCAGTAATAGCATTCCCATGAATTCATACTGCAGAAATGCTTAAGTTGTGAGCAGATACATTTACAGGGAAGATCACTGCAGCAGTTTGTAGTATCAAAAAATAACCAAAAGTGCCCTGGCCAGGTAGCTCCGTTGGTTGGAGTGTCACCCAAATAATACGTCAAGGATGAGGGTTCCATCCTCAGTCAGGGCACATGCAAGAAGGAACCAACGAATGCATAAATAAGTGGATCAATGAATCGATGTTCCTCTCTCCCTCCTCTAAAAATCAATAAATAATTTTAAAAATAAAAATTGTCCATCGAGAGACCTGGGTGAAACATACCAACATAGGAATACTATGATGTTTTTTAAAAAGAATGAAACTTGTACATTTATGAAAAAACAAAAGTATACTTTGGCAAAGTCTACTTGAACGGTAGGTATGTGCCCTTTCCCTTCCACCCTGAGCCTGGGTCATGTATTTTTCAACCTGCAGGAACTGCGCAGCTGCAGTGGGTGGAAGGGGAGTGGCTCTTCAGCTCTGCAACCCCAGTGCTTGCCAGTGTGCGTCTCATGGGTGAATGTGCAATAAATGAATGACCCAAGTCCCCTCAACAGCATGGAGAGGGTTGAATGTGCCTCAGAAAGGTGGCAGCTGCCCCAATGGAGAAAAGAGACCCTAAATTAGAACTTGGAGGGGAGGGGCTAGACTTCGTGGGCCAAAGAAGAGTAATCAGAAGAGATGAAGAGGAGTTTGCCTTAGCAAGGAGTGACATCTCTTCTCAGAGAGGAAGGCCATTGACTGCTGAGAGAGAACAGGATGCTGGGAATGACACAGGAGAATGGAATGAAATTGGCAAGAGCTACAGCAGGGACGCTGACAGGGTGCTGAGATGAAAAGAACTGGAAAGGTGCCGATAGGGACCAGGGGAAGGCCCAGAAGAAGACTGGAAATTTCTATTGGCTTGTGACTTCACCCCACAGTACGCAGTGGGCTTAGGGGGGAGCCAACGAAGTGGCAGGTAGATGCTTCGGCCTGAATTATGGCCACCCAGAACACTCCAACTCCCACTGGGATGGTACTTGGAGATGGGGGTCTTTGGGCAGTCACGAGGGCAGTGCCCTCACAGGAACAGGAAAAGACATCAGTACTCTCTCCACCATGGGAGATCACAGAGAGAAGGCAGCCGTCTGCTAGTCAGGAAGAAAGCCCTAACCCGGAACCAAACTGACTGGCACCTTGATCTTGGACTTCCCAGCCTCCAGGACTGTGAGAAAGAAATGTCCGATATTTAAGCCACCCAGTCGATGGTGTCTGGTTACAGCAACCTGAGCAGACCAACACAAGAGTTGACCAGACTTGCAAAGGGAGCCCACCAGTGCAGAGGCCAAGCATGTCACCAAAGCTGAAGACTGTATCACTGAAATGGTTAGCCACAACACTGCTGTCTCTCTCTGGGGTCTTGCATGCCTGCCGTGGTCTGTATGAAAACTGACTACACAACAGGAAACGAATTCAAACATATTTATTATTATTTTTATAGACTCTGAGTTCACTAACAATCCTGCCACACATGCTGGTGGAATGCGACACCAGGTCTGAGATCACCTCTGGCCAGGCTGAGAACCACTGTCCAGCAGGCACCGGTCGCAGGTCGGCAGCTTTCGGAGGGCTCCCTGGTGCAGCACGTCAGGATGCTGGAGGAAGAGGGCTGCAAGGAACACCCCTGGGTGCACGTGCCTGTGCTGGGCTGTGCTGGGCTGCAGATCAGCTGCTACTTCGGGTGGCTTCCGACTGGGACTCTAACTTGGGAGTCCCAGAGAGCGCTTCCAGGAAGGTCAAGACACGATCAAAGTGCTCGTGAGACCGTGGCAGGGATGTGCTGGGTTTCTGAGGCTCAGATGCTGGGAGGGGAGCCTCGTTTTTCAGTCACACGGCTGCCATGTGGAAAGGCACCAGGAGGCCGGGCCTGGTATCAGGAACGGAAGTGGCCCAAACCCGCGCTACAGCCGTATGATCGGGTGCCCTGTGGCTGCCAGGTGGCTGTGGTGGTGGTGACTCAGGAGTCCTTCAGTGTTTTCTCATTGATACTCTGTCCCGTGGAAGGCACGTCCTACTTTCCGATGCCTTTAAATACATTCACAGGTACTCTTCTGGACACTAGCTCACATCCTCTCCTTGTTCACCGGCGCTGGTTTAGACCTGTCAGATTCTTGAGCTGCCAAAGGGACGCAAACAGAGAGTACTGAGGCCTTGCCCACCCCAGGACTCCCATGGGAAGGTTCAGGATTTGCTAGGCGGCACACATGGCTATGGTACTGAGGTCTGGCACACCAGTGTCCTGGGAGCCAGCCAGTAAAACTAAAGAAGTAGGATATTTGAATCAAGAGACTCGGACTGAAGACTGGGTCACTGTCAGTCTCAGTCTCATCATGAGCTTTCCAGTGTAAGGCTACAAAGCTACTTGGGTCAGCGATCCATTAAATTAAACAAGCAGCACAGGGCCAGGGTAGGGTCGGGGAGAGTGGGGGTGATCTGGGCAGGACTCACCGTCACTGCTGCTCCCATGAGTCCTTGCACCAGGGCCTCTCCGGTATACTTCACCTAGAAAGAATCAGTCAGGTTCTCTTAAGTCCCCATCACGAGCCCAAGGGGAGACAGACAGGACAAACCAGCAGGCCTGGGAGTCCCAAGAGGCAGAGTCGAGAGGGCCCTGTGCACTGGAGGAAGGGCCTATGGACAGCGCAACCACAAATGGGCTGAGTGCGGCTCTTCAGAGGGCGGGTGGGTATAGGAACCGGCCAGGCTCCCTGGGAAGGCCCTCAGGGCTGTCAGCTGAGACCAAAGTGGGGTGAGAGAACAGACAGCGCCCAGCTGTGACCCCAGGAGGATGGTGTGCTTAGTGAGGGGGCTTCCCAAATGGCTAGCCCCCCACTACCTGCTTGGCAGTGTGGCCCAGGTTCATTGCATCATTAATCCGGTTTTCCAAGAAACGCCAAGTGTCCTCGAAGTCTGGGGAGGAGTCCTGCATCATCACCAGCTCTGTCGTGTTGTAGATGCCGGCCAGCACAGCTCGGCGGGTATACCAGTTGAGCTGCAAAGAAACCCACCCAGGCGGACCGGTCACCACTCCTGCTGGGGCTGGGAGCAGTGATACACTGAATAAGCAGCACAGGGCCAGAGCAGGATGGGGCAGGGCGGGGATGGTCTGGGCGGTGCGTAGCTACCCAAAGCCACAGGCCCTCATGGGCTTCCCCAATCCCCTCTCCCTCACATACACATGGGCCTCTGGATGACACTGTTCTCGGATGTGGCTGTGCACAAGAATCACCTGGGAGATTACAAATGCAAGCTCCTGGCCCAACCTCTGAGTTAGCGTAGGTGGGTCTCCACTACGTGCCAGGAGTCTTGAAATTTCCTAAGCATTCCAAGCAATTTTGCTACATCTGGTCCTTTCTGGAACTGCGGGTGCAAAGACTACATCTTAGCACATCTAAGTCCCGGCAGGCTCTGTGGTCAGCCAGGTGTGACCAAACTTTGGGGTGTTCACGAGGAAGGCAAGGTCTGAGACAGAGTCGTGGCCGGGTCAGACCACCTGGAAAAGCTGAGTGGTCAAGTCTGTTAGCAGCCCCGACTATCCCCGCAAACTGCTCTTCGGAGCCCTGGCTCAGCTGCTTGGTGTTTTATTCCTTTAATTTCTTTGCTTTCTAATTTCACTTTCCTGCCATCTCTATTGGTAGCATGTTCCCACAGGAGGGAAGCTTATTAAAGCACTTTGTTAGAACTATGGTGGGAGTATCTCTTTGCCTCCCTAGCCTAGATATTAATTTCTTGTTATGAAGGTATACTTTAAAAAATTTTTCTTAACAGAAGTCTAATAGCATCAACAAGTCACATTCTTTTCCGGTGCCTGTTTAAAGGCTTATTGACCTTCTCGCAAAGCAGGCGAAGATGGGCTGGGGGGTGGGAGCTTCTTTTTAAAGCCATGGTGTATCCATGGCTTTTTAAAAAAAATCAGTCTCACGAAAGTCACGCGTTGAGAAACGCTCCTGCAGAACCTGAATTTCAGGACACTGCAGGTGGAAAGGACTATAAACTGGCAGCTCGGTCATAAGGCCTCTGACGTCTGGGGTCACCACTGCAGGTCAGAGGGAAGGACCACTGGTCTGTGGCCAGAGCGCTGGTCCCTGACAAAGGTGACCGAGACCCCACCTGGCTTGCTGAAAGCCCTTCCTCACACCTCAGCCTCTCCCCACCAGGATGCGAATGGCCTGCAGACCCCTGAAGGGATGTGTGATCAGAGGAATTTTACCAACTTCTTGAAGAAATGCTTAGCCCAAGCTCCCCCGGCATCCTGCGGGCCCGAGGCAAGCACTCACGTCGGTGGACTGGTCCCCAGCGTAATGCCACATGTCGTCCACCATGCTGGTGAGCAAGTTCAGGCTGGACGGGATGTTGTGCGGGAGCATGAGGATGCTGAGGGCCTGCGGAGAGGACGGCACAGGGACAGGTCCGCACACAGGTGACAACAACGCACGGAAGGCTGGTGCTTCACCTCCCCACTGAGACCTGTCTGGGGCCTGCACGGCTCTCATTCTGAGACCCACCACCGCCACCCCTTCCTGGCGGCGAACCACCCCGACCACAGCTGATGGGAGCCAGGGGCCAACCCCAGCCCCCGGTCCGATCTGATTCTCAACGCCCACCCAGCATGTGGACTTGGGAGTGCAGACAGCAGAGCGTCTGGCCCAGTCTCTCCGAGAATTGAGGGAAAGGATGGGGGTGGGCATGTGAAGGAAGCAGCAGAGATGAGGGGAGTCTGGGGTTGGTTTCTGAGTCCAAATTCTAGGCCATTCCCAGGGCCCAGTAACATTCCTGCCCTTGATATCCTGCTGCAGCCTTAATAAATTCCTCCTCACCACCCCCCTCTATTTTCTGCTTAACTCAAGTTGATTTGCTACCTGACACCAAAATCCTTCAACTACTACAGGTAATGGCACAACCCAGAGACTCTTCCATTAGGCAGACAAGCCCTGGCCGTGCACGGTTTTGCCACTTTTCCAACTGTAACCCCTCGGCTATGGCCCATGGGATATGACAGCGAGGTCCTGGATTGGCTAGGAGGCTTCCTATCAGTGAAGGAGCCCAGAAGGAAATGTGCTGAATCAGGAGGCACTCGTTTTTATCATCTGAACTGTGAGGGGGAATGAGTCAAGGCCACAGGTCTGAAAACCAGGTGTGGCAAGCACAGGCAGGGGGCAGATGTGACTCTGGCTGTACTCCCCACACCCCCAGCCGGGGGAGTTCAAAGGCCCGTCAGCCAGCCGACTGAGACGTGCTCGGTGGTGTCCCGGCTGGTGGGGGCACCAGGTGATCTGCGTGCCCCTCCTCTCCTCTCTGATGTGCTCTGACTTTCTCAACTGAGAGAACGGCTCACACGGGGATGTGCTTTGAAACAGGAGCAAGGAAGCCTCAGAAAAGGGGAGAGAAGCCCTTCAAACGAACCCTCCAATTCTCAAGCATCACACTGACAATTTGAAAAGAAGTCCAGTCCTCTGAGACCTGGAACACGATGGGCCTGTTAATGACAATGGCCAATACCATCTGCTGACTTTCTAATCTCCTTCATGGAGTCCTCCTCAGTGAGGACCTGCTGGCACACTCGGGCCACCAAGGCCCTACCCAGGATGTGATCCAGTACCCAGGCCACTCGCATCTCCAGGGACACAGATGGCTCCGAGTTACCCTCCCTGGCACCCCCACATCAGAAGCCTAGCTCTGCCAAGTGCAGAGCACCCCTGGGTCTCTGGGGACCAGTGAGCTAACTTCTGACAGTGTGATGCCCTCCAAGCGAAAGGCACGGCCAGTCGTCAGCCCCAACACACCGCTGCCCCTCGCCTGGGTGTGGACTCTGTACCCGGGGCCAGTGCTCAATATACGGGATCAGCATTCTCAGCCTGGTTTCCACTGCGTCCCTCAGGAACTGGTCTGTCTTCCTCTTCCTGGAGTTGGGGAAAGAAAACAGTGTGTCTCTGGGTCACTGAGCCAAAGGCACGGGCTCAGTGCTAGCCTAGGGAGGAGGGCCCAGCAGGCTCCGGACGATGGCCTGACCACAGCGGTCAGAGCCAGGGGGCTACCTGCCCGTCCCATCGAAGCAGCATGTCTGCTCAGTGCAGCTCTCTTCGGATTGGCCTCCTGTGGACGTCTGGTGGGGCCTGGGGGGGCCTACATCCCTCAGTCCTCAGCTGCCACCCTGAGCAATGATGCCACAGGACTTACTCTGCCTGGTTAAGCTGCACCAGCTTCTGCTCCTCCTCCAGCACCTGGGTGAGCCGAGCGTTGCACTGGGTCACAAAATGCAGGATCAGCTCACTGCCGTCACTCCCAAACATGCTGGCCGCCGCACTGGAGAGGCCCAGGGACTAGAGAAAGAGAAGACAGAACCGTGGCAGCACGTGTGGTGGACATGCGCTGCCTGCTTGTCACTAGGGCCTCCTCTTCCAGCAACAGCAGCGTGCTTTCCAGAGGGCCACCGCACTCTCCATTCTTGACCCCTGAGACATGGGTGGCACTAACCACACTCTGTCAGCCCCTGAATGTGTCGCACAGCATGGGGCACAGACTTCTATGACGGGACTTCACAGTGACCACCTCGAAGATGTGCAAATGACCAAATGCAGGCCTTGAGAGACCGCCTCAGAACTTATGCTAGTACCAATTGGAAAGAGGAGCTCTTTGCCACTGCGGCTGCCCAGCCATTCTGAGTCCTGCATGGGGTGTCCCTGCGGAGAACGGAGCCCAGAGAGGAGAGCGCAGCGGGCGCGCTACAGAGACAGCTCCCGGCAGCACAGCCTAAGAATGCTGTGCCCGAGCTACACCTGTTCCTACGGGAGCCAGGAAGAGCTGAGCCCAACACTTGTGACCCGGTGTCCTAATAAACAAAGGGCTCAGGAAGACCACTCTCTCCTTCACCAAGTCACCTAACTTAAATTTCTTGGAACTTAGGTCTCTTAGTTATTTAAAAACAACAACAAAGCTATTTTTTTTTAAATGACTATTTATTTTTAGAGAGAGAGGAAGTGGTGGAGAAAGAGAGGCTGAAGAATATCAATGTGCAAGAGAAACATCGATTGGTTGCCTCTCACACATGCCCCAACCAGGGACCGACCCACAACCCAGGTATGTGCCCTGACTGGGAATCAAACCAACGACCTTTTGCTTTGCAGGATGACACTGAACCGACTGAGCCTCACCGGTCAGGGCAAAGCTTTTCTTAATGAGCTGTTAAGAAGTTAACAAAGCCACAAAAACCCTTTGCACTCCCAATATACAGCAATCACTGAGTGTCTGCTGGAGGCAGGACCCTGCAGCAGCAGAGATAGAGGGAAGAAAGGAACAAAAAAACATATTAACTGCCCCTGGCGGGAGTGGGGACAGTGCTGTTCTTTTGGAGGAAGGACACAGCCCTTTCGGAGGGCAATCTGGCAATATTCACGTGGACATCGGAGCTGCACAGCATCCACATAGCGATGATGGTGTCCTTGTTGTATGCACCCAGTGGGTGGGTATTATCATCGCCCACATCGTACAAACGAGGAAACTCAGGCTTAAAGCTCTTAACCACAAGGCTACCCTGCCTCCAAATCATGTGTAACAAGAACCTACACCATACACAAATGTTCTGAGTCAGTTATTAGGTTATTTATCAGCTCCAAGCTGCCCTTCCATCCTCAGCTTTCTGATGCAGGGACCAGGGCTCTGCAAACCACGTTTCTGGTTCCCTGTTAGGGTCCCTACAGGGTGGACAGAGGGGGACTATGAGACTGCAGGAGGAAGAAGAGACTTGCATCCTCCTGTTGACTTGTCTCCTAGTGGTCTGTGTGATGCGCTCAGTTTGCAGTTCTCCCAACACTCGAAGAACTAGGTCATCAAGCCATGTCCCCTCCCTGCACTTCCGACGGCTCCACCACTCCTCCATCCCCCCGCCAGAGGTCAGGTGCCAGCCCCAAGGGACCCTTCCTCCAAACTCAGAGACTCCAGCTGTGTAATGCCTGCTCCTCAGAGATCCGAGTGTCACCTCCATAGGGACACCCCAGCAAGCTTCTAGTTATAATAATTTCAACTCCTCTCTCTGTTCCCTAACCCTGGGGATGGGAGCTGCGTCCTGCAGCTGCTACCTCCACACCGCCCCGGTGTTCCTTCTCTCCTTTATGTTACCTGCTTACCCACTGTTCACTGAGTTACTACTTCTGCATTATCATCAGTGTTGTTACATTATTAAATTTTCTGTTCGAATAACTGATACAGTTTCTGTCTTCTGATGTATACACTCCATGAAAAAGCAATCCACTTCTCTAAGTCTGTCCTAAAAACACCAACCAGAAATATACTTAAGTGTGTTGTTCAAATAGGTTTAAATAGTAAACAAGTGGAAACTCAAACGTTTACCAATTGAGTTGAAATGCATAAATCAGGTATCATGCAGCCGCTATCTGTGGAAGTGTGGTGTGAAAAAAGCTGGTTAACCACAGAATGTTTCGCATACTCATATTCCCCACACGATCCTGCTATAGTTCTGTCCTCTACGGGTTTCATAACTCTCTGTAATTCTCTCAAATGACCTCTGCTCCCGCCCACCCTGTGTCCCCTTCCACGCCTTCCTAACTTCGGGTTCACGGGACAAGCACACCCACTTCACACAGCACACAGAAGCCACCCCCCAGGAACTTCCTCAACATTCTTCTGGAAACGAAACCCGCGGCCTTTGGCAGCCTCCCCTCTAACGCGTCGAGGGCCAGTCCTTCCACTCGGGGTTTGGGTCTCGTGATTTTTCCCTTCAAGGACCCTCGTGCTCCCGGTCTTTGCCACGTCCTCGTGCCTCTTGTCTCTGCCCTCTCCCAACGGTGCTCAGACGTGCTTGAATTCCCTGTCTCCCCGGCTTGGTCCGCACTCGCTCTCTTCTGCCCTTTGCGGACAAATGCCCTCCGCTGCCTGCCCCTCCACTCACTCTTCCACCCTCCGCTCATTTCTGCCCAGGTCCCGCCCGCAGGTGGCTGCTGCTCCCAGAACCAGCGTCTCGTTACTTAGGCCACATTCTTCTGCTTCACCTCCAACACCAGGCCACTCTACCTAAGTCTTCTCTGCCAGCCCCTCCTGCTCTACCCACCCTTAAATGCCAGAGTTTCTCTCCCTTCACATGCTCAGGGCATACCCATATTACCCTAGGCAATCTCATTCACCTCTATGAGTTAATTGCCCCCCGCCACACACACACAGGTCACGCCCAAACACATACTTGAGTCCAGAGAGCTCCTTTCTGCATGCTTGAGCTCTCCCACTGGTTGACTGAAAGCCCCTCATATTCAACAACGCGAGACTGTGCCCATGCTGCCCCAAACCTGGTCCTCGCCCAATGGTCCTAATCCCAGAAAAGGGCACCAACAAGCACCACACAGGCAAACTGGTGACTCTGGTGCCACCTTGTCACCCCCTATGCCATTCTACCACCAAACCAACGCCCTTATCTCCACGTTCACGGCCACTGCCCTAGGCCAGAAAACCCTCACTCCTCCTGGGTAGCTGGCAGCAGCCCGTGACTGCGCCTCTAATCCAGTTTGCACCCAGCAGCCAAAACGAAGGTTTTCAAATGTTAAATGTCATCCCAGACCTTCAATCGTTCTTAGTACAAAAGCCGAACTCCCCAATGCGACCTTCAGGACCTCCGCCAAGTTTTCCCCAGTCCCACTTCACTCCGCACCATGGTTTGCTTTGGTTCTGCTGCAGCAGGCTTCCTTCCCTTTGCACTTGCTGCTTCTCTGTCTAGACTTGTCCGTCCCCACCCCCGCCAGACACGCTGAAGCCTAACGCATTCCTCAGATCTCAGTTCAAAAGCCTTTCCCGACCACCTTCTCACCGCTCCCCCCTGCCCGTCCCGCCACTACATGTCTCAACAGCACCTTTTCCTGACAGCCCGTACCCACTCTGTGAACTCCTGTGTGTGTGTGTGTGTGTGTGTGTGTGTGTGTGTGTTTAATGCCACTGGATGAGAAGCTCAGCAAGGGTGGAACTGTGTCCGCCTTGACCATGATGACGTCCCTAGGACCCAGCACAGTGCCGGGAGCACACTATCTGCTCAACAACTGTTTAAAGAATAAATGATTAATAAATGAAAGGCTTTTTAATATATTGAACTAGGCATTAAAATGCTTAAAGCAGGATCATGGAGGGACTTTTTCGCTCTTTCTATATCTGTACTGTTCAAAGTCTTCACAGCGAGCATACCGTGGGGTCAAATCACACGCACCCTCCATGCACATGACTTCTGCTACCGTACGTGCTCTTAGGAGAGTGAGAGACATGAGAAGTAACCGTTAAATCTGAGTCAAGCAGTGGAGTTGCCTGTTGTCTGATCTCACGAGCAGGGGCCCTGCGGCAAGCTTGGGAAGGGAGACGTGGTTCTGCAATGCCACCAGTCTCCGCCCTCACAGGCCTCTAGCGGGACAGTCTCTGCTGTGCTGTACAATTCTGTGCCACGTCGCCTAAACGTGAGCCTGCTACTTATCCCAAAGCAGCAGTCTATTCCCACGCGGGAGGGAACGCTGACACCTAGACTTGGTGAGAAACAAAGTGTACTGGTCCCCCAAGTGGTGCATTCTTGGGAGTTTTCACACAGTGCATTTCGTCAAGTCTAAGGTGCACATATTTACCATCTTAAACAATCCGTGTGAATTGCACACTGATGTGTCACAGTTCAAAGGCAGCATTTTCCTTTTTTAATGATGCAAAGACAATGTTGCTTCTTACAAGCAGAGGCATCTTGGAGTCAATGAATATGGTAGCTTTTATCACAGGCAATTCTTGCCTTAACGGCTGCCTTTAGGACCAAACTCCATCTTATGCTTTTTATATTAAAAAAAGTTTAAAAATGTGCCCATGTCCACCTTATGGGGAAAGAAACCCTCCCGAAGGAGAAAACCCCGTAGTGGAGCGGGGTTCCAAGCTAGGCTGGAAGACGCAGAGGCCCTCTGCTCCGGCTAATGTAAGTCTCCCCAGGCCGGTCTCGGTCAGGCTGCCCACCCTCAGCGTGCACACCTGGGCTCCTTCTGCGATCGCCTCTGCCGTCCAGCCGTGGGCAGGCACGAACTCCAGGGCTGCTGTCAGGATGCGGTGCTGCAGCTGCTCCTCGCTCTCATAGTCCTCCTCCTCCTCGCCACTGTGATCTGTGTACCTGAGACCCAAATCCGAGCAGGACATGGGGACACCTCATCTCACTGCCTGCTGTCTTGCATGCGAGATGAGCCTGACCAGAGCTCTGGGACCCCTCTAAGCTCACACTGGGAGGACATTCACTTTTGTGTCCGTGCTGGAGCTGTCATGCCAGCACAGTAAAAATTCTATCACCCTTCCCCTCACACGTGGCCACGAAGAGAAGGGTAGCAGCAAAAGAGGAGGTCACGTGCTCAGAAGACACGTGCTCCTGCAGCACCCTGGACTTCCCTGTGTACAGCCTTCAGCACCGTTTTTTTCTGTATTTGCGCCAGACGGAAATCCATGAGGTCCGAAACAAAGGTTATAGTATCCACGGGGCCTGGCACAAAGAGGATCCTCAAAAAATGTGCTGAATTGAAATGAAGTGTGCATTAATCAGGAAACCAGAAGAGTGACTGGGGATACTCGAGCTAGAGGAACTTCTCAGAGGCTGGCGAGAAGAAAAAATATCTAGTGGAAGTGGACATTACTATTCTGTTTCTGGAGGGCAGCGTGGCCCCATGTGGTCTGTAACGAAATGTTACATGTGCAGCGCATGTCCTCTCACTTGGTGCTGCCGCTGCTGAGAGAATCACACACTTTATCGCAGGAAATCCAAACACTCATCGATGAAAGATAGAGTAAATAAATTTTGGTAACGATATTTGCTGGAACATTATGCAATTATTATAAGAATACAGACTGTGAAAAGAGATTAAAAATGCACTGCTGAGTGAAAAGACAGGTTCTGGAACAGCATGTGTAGCATACGGTGTAACTCATCATTGTTACAGACACAGGCTTACATATGGAGTATGCTCAGAGGAACATCTACAGGGATATTAACAAAAGGGTTATCAGAGTTATTTCTGGGTTTGTGTTTCTGGTAATTTCTGCCTTAATTGTTTAGATGTTTTACAATGTGCAGGCACCATTTTCATTAAAAAATAATAACTTCCTTTCAAAGATAGTCTTGAAAATGATGAAAGGTGAAAACAGGGAAAGAGAAGAGAGAGGATGAACAGATGTAGCCAGGCATGCAAAGTGGCCGGAAATGGGTTCTGGTGCCTACCTGGGGGGTGGACGAGAAGACTCCGCACTGGGTTCTTCTGCCCCCTGTGCCTCCGAATGTTGCTGAGAAAAAGAGGGGGGAGGCTGCTGCTTCTGCTCGTCGGAAGACCTGAGCTGCAGAGCTGAAGCGTGGAAGGCACGTGGCATCAGGGCTGGTCGGCAGCGGGACACTGAAACAGAAACTGGACGAGTCAGGGACACATATCAGAAAAGGCCCTTTGAGACCTAGAGGGGTACATGGGATGGGGAAGGGGAAGAACATGGCAGAGACCCCTCCAGAACCTCGTATCCAAGGGCTGGGTCCCAGGCAAGAATCATGGGTAAACTGCCAACCCTTAGACATGATGTGCAGACAAAAATGAACCAGAAAACAGACGAGCTGGCTTGTAGGCCTGTGTCTTTGTTAGCTGTGCGGTAATGGGCGAACCATTTCATCCCAGTGAGCACAATTTTAAAGTATGCAAATTAAGAGCAATAATCTCTCCTTAGTCGGATGTGAGTGGGGCTGAAACGAAAAGTGAAAGTGACTGGAAGATGTCTCATATTTATCGATCATAGCAAGAGCACTGGACTAGAGGTCAGAGTACTGACTCCCCAGTGTTTATATGGTGTCTCCATCTGCTTTCTCACCTGCAGTGTTGCAACACCCCCTTCACTCGCTGGAGGCAAGGGCTTTTGGAGAATACGCAGTGTTTCCTAAGATGGACTCATACTGCCTTTTCCTTTCCCAACACTGTAGTATTAAAAAGTGCAAACATACAGGCAAGTTGAAAGAACTGTGATACGAACACCTGTATAGCCACCACCTGGATTCTCCATACTTAGCCATCAGTCTTCGATTCATCCTGTTTTGTGATACACCCATTGCAGACCTCACACTTCTTCGCCTCTGAACATTTCAGCATGCACAGCATTAACCAGAGTTTAATATTTACTTACTGTTCCTTTACTGAGGTGACATTTATATACAACAAAATACAAAAGTCTCAAACATGCCAACTCTGAATTTTGACAAATGTACACCCTTATGTGGCCTGAACTGCATCCAGAATCATCACCCCAGCAAGTTCCCTCTCGTTCATTCCTTCCTAGTCATTCCCTGCCTGCACTGTTCTGAATTTTTCACTCTGGGTTTGCCTGTCCAAGAATTTCATCTAAGTACAATGATACAGGAGGCCCTTTTTGTATAAGACTTCTTTTGTTTAACATATTTTTTTAGCCTGAGTCCTATTTTTTGTGTAAATCAGTAGGCTGTTACTTTTTATTGCTGAGTAGTATTCCATTAAGAAACACTATTCTGTTGATGGGCACCTGGGCTGTTTCGGTGTTGACTATTGTAAGTAAAGTTTCTATGAACTTATCTGCACAAACCTTCCTGTGGGCATATACTTTCATTTCCCTGCGTAAATACTTAGGAGTGGATCTGCTGGGTCACAGGCATTATTTTTACTGAACATATTTCGAGTTTTATATAAAAACAGAAAAAGGGAACTCATTGTTAAAAAAATCTATGGACTAACACAGGGGAGAGTAATTTTAAAAGAAACAGCACAATAAGTGTAAAAATATAGCATAGGGTGTGTACAGAAGAAACGGAGCGAATATTCATAAGACTTTGAAAACAGCAGGGGACGTTCCAAAAAAACACTGAGGAACCGCTGTGATTTATGCGAGTTTAGGTGAAATATGGGAGAATGTTTATTATTTATTAGCTCTGTATTTTGTTAACGTATCAATGCATACATCCCATTTATGGAAACTGACACCGGTTTTCCGTTTACCGTAGTAACACGAAGTTTCCTCTTTTAAGTAAGTGTCCATATGTTTAATAACTCAGATGTATAAACAAAAATGCTGACTGTATAGTGGCACAGGTGGTACAAGGATATCACGGAATTATCGATGGTGGGGAAATGACCGGCAGGAAGCAAGTGCAATAGGTGCTCGCTTTGGCTGTTGCCCACTCCGTCCCTCGAGCGTTTCTGGCCCAGGGACTTGGCAAGGGAGTTAGGAGGCTGGGTCCGAGTTCTGCAACTCCCGAGCTGTGTGACCTTGGGCACCCACAGCCCTCTCCCGGGCTCCACTGGCTCCACTAAATGAGAGTGACAGGCCCCGCTTCGCTGCTCTGGCCCTCACAGCCGTGGAATGCGAACAGAAGCCAGCCGGACCGCCCGAACAATCCACGGACGCCGGCCGCTCCGCGCCCTTGCCCTTCACCTCACCTTGCTCGCAAGCCGCAACCACGGCCTCTTCCTCCCCGCACCCGGCGAGGGTGGACCTCGCACCCTCTCCCCTCGCCGCCCCGCTCCCGGGTTCGGCCGCCCCCTCACCGGGCAGGCACCGCAGCTGCAGGAGCCTCCAGCCCGCCCGGCCGAGCGCGCCAGATACCGCCGCCGCCATCTTGGAAGCGGGCAAGCCGCCGCCGGCAATGCACCGGGACCGCGGCGCGCCCACTTCCGTCTTGCTCGCGCTGCGTGATCCTCCTCTTCTCGCGAGAGGTGCTGGTGCGGAGCCGGCTGGTGCGGAGAAACTGAGAGCGAGTCGGGAGAACCAGGTGAGCGCTGTCCGATGATCCAAGAGCCCGAACTCCCCCAATGGTCCCCTCCTGGTCCCCCCTGATCCCCAGATCCTCCCCTTTGCTAGTCTCAGTCCCGTCCCTTGGCGGGAACCTAGACGTGGCCACCGCCCTGAGGACCCCGGCGGGCTTTTGCCCAGAGAAGCGGTGTGAGGGGCCGGGCCGGTTTTGTCTGCCCCGGGCTCTTGGCGCGGTGGCCCCTTGTCCTTCCTGGGTGGCCTCTTATCCTGCGCTGCGGGCCCCGAGGACGTCACAGTCAGGAGGAAGAGTCCTGAGTTGGGGTCCGGTAGACCTGGGTCTGAGACCGGCTTCTGCCTGTAGCCAGCTGCTATGACCTTGGGCCTCGGTCCCACTCCTCAAACTGAAGTTTCGGTCGTTGGCGGAACCTCCAGGTTGTACTTTTTGAGCCAGTGACTTTCCTGAACCTCCCAAGGTTTTGAACTGCTGTAATCAAATTTATTTCCCGAACTTGCCAGATAGGAAGAATCACATAGGATGCTTGTTGCTAAGTCGTATGCCCAGGCGTTTCTCCTGGAGAGTTGATTCAGTACATTTGGGCGTAGTCCAGGCATTTTATTTTAACAAATACCCCAGGTGATGTGTCGGATTTACACATTTAGAAAAGGCTGGTAGCGTTCGTTTAGACGTTGAGCGCCAAGCCCTGGGTGACTCTGGAAGGTCGGGGACTAGAATCAAACAAATGTAAGTGCAGAGCGCCTCCCTGTCCCGTCCATCATCAGGAACGGTTTCCTAGGAGTGGGAAGACGTAAATGGCTTTGGCATTAAGGATTGGCGATGACGAGAGCTAAACACGGCCTTCTGTAAATTTTGTGTTTACAGTTAGATTGCAATCGTGTTTACAATTTTGTCTTTGTATCTGTTTCCCATACCCTTTACCAACTGTTTTCCTCTCCCCTGCATGAGTGCTGGGGAAACTCCCCAGATGTTAAGTTTCACTTCAATATCTTTGGATATCGGTAAAGCACTGCTGATTTCTCCATTAGTTTTTTTTTTTTTTTTTCCTGAGTGCTGTCCACTATCTTCAAAGGAGCCCATTCTGTGGAAATTGTAGCACTTGGATATCCATTCTGAGACCCTTAACTCCTGACACACATCTGACTGGCGACACTCTTCCATTGCTTTTCCTTTGAGTTTCCTGTTTCCTTGCTGATTATCCTCTTTTTCCCCTCTCTCGCTCCCTGTGTGTGCAAGCACAAGCTTCAATCGGTTCATTTTTGTTAAATTTCTATTTTCTGATAACTGTCAGGATTCTCAGATATTCTTATACACCTGACTTAAAAGTTGGGTGTTTTTTTTTTGTTTGAACTGATACCCCAACGTCGATCTTAGCTTTTTCTTTTGGCCCTGCTCATCCTGGAGAGGAGGCAAATGCCTCCAGATTGGATGTTTACTGGGTACCTTAAAAATAAACACGCGCAACTCCAGAAGTTGTTCTCACATCATGTGCTGTCACTGACTGCCAGGAACGTTTGAGAAGGGGTGGGGCACGGTGTGCAGCAGTGAGGGTCGGAGAGGTGCTTAACAGTCACGTCCACTGATGTGCAATGACTTCTCCTCCTCTTTTCAGTTGTGAAACTGGGCTCCGAGTCACACTTCTGAGTATGTTGACCTCAGTGCCAGACCATTTTTCCTATTGTTTGTTGTTGTTGTTGTTAAAGATAGATCGAAAACAACACAAAATGCGGATGATGGAAAACATCACACTTTGGCTTTTAGATATTTAAAAGAACATTCTCCCCCACCGCATTAGGAAAATGCTGGGCGAAAGTGGTGACTGTGTCTGTGTTTTGAAGGTTAATGTTTAGTCGATGTATTTTATGAGCTCCCTTTTGCCACAGAAGATTAGTTTGCAGGGATAGGGAACAGGAAGCATTTCCATTCTGGTGCCTTGCCGGCACAGCCCCACTGGAGTGCCGCGTGAGGCGTCCTACGGTGAGCTTGAACTTCTGCACCGGGGAATTCCGACAGTGAAAAAGAAGTGCAGCCTTGGAGTTGTTTTCAGAACATTATTTTATTGCGCTTTGTGTGCCAGGCTCTGCTGAGTGCTTTGTATATTTTCATCTTCTTGTTTATTTCTGACAGCAGCCTTGGAAATAGGAAATTATCGCCCCTCCTTTATTGATGAAAAAAAAAGAGAAGCTAGTAGCTGACTCAGGGCACGTGGCTGTGAACTAGAAGACCCTAGTGGTAGATAGAACCTGGTTCATCTGTGTTCAGAACCTGTGCTGCGTAAAACTGCCTCCATAAAGGCTTCTGGAAAGGTCCAGACATCTGGGTTTTTGTTTTTCTGTATCAGGTAAGTAATTTTGGGCCCCTTGGTTCTTTTATGAGGATTTTCTTTGTGCAAGGTTGTGGCTGTCATTGCTGGGCAGGGAGCTTGTTGTCTCTTTCGTGTCCCAGAGGAGAACCCAATTCAGCATCATTCTAGAAACAGGTCATTTGTTTCTTATAACCGAATACCCAGCCGTCCACATTCCCATCTTCCTCTGCTGCTGCTGAACTGTGACATTGACCCTAAGCTGCTCGCCTTAGATTCTCAAGTCTTCTTTCTCAGTGTCATGTGACACAAAACACGGAAAAGCTTTTTTATTGTGCATATTTTAGGGATTTGAACACCATAATTCAGTGACTAAGGAATCCTGATTGTCTGATAGCACTCGGTGTCCTTGCCCGGTGACGTATGGTCAGGCCAGGACAATCCAGTGTGTGCATTCCACACAGAAGGGTCTAGGGAGGGGGCAGGACAGTGAAAGTACAATGGTGTTCACGGAATGGGGGGATTCCCTTTGGAGAGGTGGCAGGTACACGCGGAGCCGGAGCCAGAGCGTGGAGGACCTGTATCCAGAAGACTAAGGAGTTTGGTTTTGCTCTAGACAGGAAAGCATTAGTAACCCCTTTAGGAAAAGGGGGACACCAGAGCCAAAGGATTGCAGTGGTGGGGGGTGACTGGCTATAACCTGGGTGTGCTTTGTGGGCAGGAGAGCAAGTCACTGGAAGTCAACATTTGTAAAGAAGGAAGCATGCAGCAGACCTGGCTGAAATCCAGTCCCAGAGTGTCTGTGGTGACACAGTTATCCTTAGTTAGCCCTCTGCAGAAGACAGAATGTTCAGCCTAAGACTTACCCATGCCTGGTGTCCCCGCCACAGCTTCTGTGTGTCATTTACTAGAGCTGTTTGAAGTCGGAAATTCCGTGGCATTAATGTTTAAGGAAGAAAGGAGGAACCGAGCGGAGTGCTATCTCCTTACCTGATTTCACTGTGAGCACATCCTATACTCCTCTGAGTATCAGGTGGAAGGGAAAGGTGACCCACAGGGGGAAATTTCCCCCGTGGGTGAAAAGCACGGGCTGCGCAGTCAGTTGCACGGACTTAGAGTCAGACTCCACCTCTTCGTGGACCCACACAGCACTTACTAGTTGTGCGACCAGGGCTGAGGCAGTGGCCTCGGTTTCCTGGCTGTAAAAGGGGATGAATACCCAGTGCAATTGCGGTAACGTACGGAGTGTTTTGAGCAGTCTGGCCAATGTTAAATGTTAAAGACGTGGTAGATACCATTGATAACTGATACACTGATCATATTTTGATGAAAGGGAAAATATTCAATTTCCTAAATTTCGTAACTTGTCTCTTCTAAAAAGTGAAGCTGTGGCTGGGTTATGTCTGCCAGTTTATCTGCCTCCCTTGCTGAGTCATACTTCTGCCTAATTAACGTCCTGTGTCAAACCAAGTTGTCTCTTATCAAAGGGAAAATGATCTTGCTGCTTTCAGCCTCCTTACCTGATTGCCAGGTCAAGGTTCTCACCAAGGATGACGGGCTCACTAATTCAGACTGTCACGTCGACAGTACGATTTTCTAACGTGGTCACCATCCCCCGGTCAGAACCGGGCTGTGGCTCTGACTGCACTTGACGGTGTCTCATGGATGAAATTGTGCTTTTGTTTCTGCTCAGCTTTGACCCTCCTTTGGCCTGTGGCATTTAGGTCCGCAGTGCCGCAGGAATGGCAGACTTTGGGGTCACAGCCGGCCAGTTCGTGGCGGTGGTCTGGGATAAGTCCTCCCGGGTGGAGGCTCTGAAAGGCCTGGTGGATGAGCTCCAGGTGCTAACTGGCAGTGAGGGCCGCGTGTCTGTGGAGAACATCGACCAGCTGTTGCAGTGTAAGTACCTGCCCGGGTTGCCTTTACAAGTGGGGTGGGGGTGGACGGGCTGGTTTCCCTGGGAGTGCTGCGTCTCGGGCATTCCTGGATGACTGAGTTCTTGTCTGGGTGGTGCATGACAGTTGTGGCTGGCCCTTTGTTGATTTCAGTTGAGATGTGGTAGACTCGGGGGTGTAGCTGATGATTTATAAAAGTGTGCTCTTGTTTCTTATCTAGGTACTCCACTTTATTTTTAAAAGCTTACTCTTCATCCAGCTTCCTTTTTGACTTTTTTCCCTGAGCATATTAAAGAATAAGAAATTACCCTGGCCGGGTAGCTCAGTTAGTTAGAGCATCATTCCAGTACGCCTAGGTTGCAGGTAAAGGTCAGGGCACCCCTAAGAATTGGCCACTGAATACGTAGATAAGTGGAACAATAAATTGAAGTTTCTCTCTCTCCCTTCTTCTTTCTCTAAATATCAATAAATTAAAAAAAAAAAAAGAAAAGAAACTAGTAAGACGCAGGGAGAGCTGGGCAGCAGCGCCAGTGACCCGGCCAGCAGCAGTGGTCTGACGGCATTTGCTGGACAGGCTGCCATGCATTCTTCCAGGCCAGGCCGGCAGCCCTGGGGGGGACTTGGGAGGCTTGGGGGACTGTTGTGGGGCCCAGGGGATTGCTGACAGAGTCCCCCTTCCTTCTAGCCACCCACAAAGAATCCAGCTTTGATGTTATTTTATCCGGTGTGATTCCTGGAAGCGCCACGCTGCACAGCGCTGAGATTTTGGCTGAGATGGCCCGGATCCTGCGGCCCGGCGGATGTCTTTTTCTGAAGGAGCCGGTGGAGACAGCTGTCGGTGAGGAAATCTTCATTTGAAAGGCTAGGCTTCCACAGGGTCGAATCTTTGGGTGTTTTTGCCGCATCTCTCTGAGCAGGAGATGCCGTGTAGAGATCGGTAGTCCTACAGCTGAACCTTCTCCTTGGAGATAAATTATTATAAAAATCTAAAGCAACGCGTCTGCGGAAACGGTGATCTTGACCCGGGAGGTGGGAACACAGAAGGAATTGACCTGCCAGAAAATGGCTGGGCCCTTGGCAGGTGAATGGGCACACTGTGCTGTGTCCACGCCGTGGAAGGCTGTGCAGCAGTAAACAAAGGCACAGGCTCCATGTGCGCAATACCTGGGATGCCTCTCGGGAGTCCTGCGGAGGGAGAAGGTCGCTCTGAAAAGGTCACGTACTGTCTGTTTCGTTCACACGATGTTCTCGAAATGACAGAGGGCAGAGGGTGGAGAGCAAGTCGACGCCTGCCGGGGGAGGCGGCATGTGAGGCCGTGAGGTGGGTGCAGGGGCCCCTTGCAGTCGTGGACCGTTCTGTGTCTCGGGTGTGGTGGTGCTCACACACACCTGCGTGTGTACTGTGATTGCACAGAAACACACACACACAGGTGCACATAAAGCTGGTGGGATTCGGGTCAGCTCTGTGGGCAGTGTCAGGTTCTGGTCTCTGTGCAGTGCTGCAACTGGGTGAGGAATGGCCGCGGGGGCAGCACGGCAAAGGGGCCTCCAGCCCTCCCTGAGAGTGGTGGCAGGAGTCTGGGGGTGACGAGGGGATTACTGACTCGTGGACCCAGTGAGAGAAGCCAGGATATAAAAACCGCTCTTATTTGTCCAAGTGGCGACGTGTCGAAGAGTTAGTCAGCTCTGGATTGTAGCCTTTTTTACTGGACTTTCCGTCAAAATGTGATGAGTTATTTCATCAAATAAGATAGCAGAAACGAAAGCACGTGGCAGTGTGTGAGATGTGTGTGGAAGCACAGACCGTGACACGGAGAGCAGGTACCCGTGCTCCTTGCTGGGAGCACAACCCTGGGCGACAAAGCCCAGTGTCTTTTGCCAGGGCCGCGAAGCGACGATAGAGCACTTGTCGTGTCCGCGTTTCCGAGCCTCCTGCTCGGCCGTTCTCTAACAGCCCCGGGAGGCTCGGTGTTTCCGAGAGGCAGAGAGCAATGAGAAACGAGAGTAATGGGACTATTATATTCCATTACTGTGACTTACGAGCATAGGTAAGAGAATTGTGAATAACCAAGTCAAATTAAAATATCACTAAAATACATGAACATTAAACATGAAAGGTTATTACTGTTTTAATGCCTGCTGAGAGAGAGCCTTTATTATTTTTCCTGCCCTGACCTGCAAAGCTATTGACTAGGGTTTCCCTCTTGGCAGTCGACAATGGCAAAGTGAAGACAGCCTCGAAACTGTGCTCGGCCCTGACCCTCTCTGGCCTCGTGGAAGTGAGAGAGGTACGCCGGGAGACGCCATCCCCACTGGGACCCTGGGCTGTGGGCCACGAACCCCTGTGTCTGCCAGACGATACAGAGAGGGTCAGGGGAAATGACACAAGGGGGGATCGGTTCACGTAGACTAGGAAGTGGGCTGAGAATGCTCTGCCTGTGAGCTGCAGGGTGCCTCAGAAAACAAGACCTCGGGGGTATTAGGTCTCCTCTGGGGAGGGGCCACTGGGGCCCCGGGGCCGGCCGGCCGGTGGTCCTGGCCTCCATGCTGGTTGGTGGTGCCGACCGCTGAGGTGGTCCTCAGCAGAGCGCAGGTCTTGATGGGCATGCATCTGAGGCGCAGCTGGCAGTTCCCGAGATTATCCTCAGATATGTGGTGCGGGACTAGAGGGGGAAATCCCATTTTGATAATTCAGTATAGAAGTGTTGTCATTAAGTAGAGGTGTTTATATTTCTATATTCTTTTTTTTTTAAGATTTTATTTATTTATTTTTTAGAGAGGGAAGGGGGGAAGGGAGGGAGAAAGAGAGAGAGAGAGAAACATCGATGTGCGGTTGCTGGGGGCCGTGGCCTGCAACCCAGGCACACCAGGAATTGAACCTGCGATGCTTTGGTTCGCAGCCCATGCTCAATCCACTGAGCTACGCCAGCCAGGGCTTATATATCTGTATTCTTATTCAGAGTTGAAATCCTTGTGTGAGGGCCAGCGTTACCTCCTGAGAGCCATCATAGTGCCGATTGCCGCTTGCCCAAGGGCCTCCATTTACTCCTTCCACCCGTCCTTTCTGTCTTTAGTTCAAGGCTTTCTGCCCTTTCCTCTAAAATAAGAGACGCTCATAAAAATTCAACCAACACTGCAGAATATTAAACATAAGGTGACATCCCAGTCCTTGTTCACACTCCGCTGCAGCAGGATCCCCCAGTGCATTTGTTCATCTGGCTGTCCAGACCTTTTTTATGTATTTGCAGGTACACACACCCTCTCGGTGTCTGTACACGCATCAGTCATTAGTGTAAACAAGGCCATACGTGTGCTCTGTTCAGTCGCTGGCTTGTCCATCTCGTGTGGTACCCCTTGTTCTTGTTAACGAGGGAACACTATTCAGTGCTGTAGGTGGGCTGTGACTCAGTTAACTACTCTGCATGTTGACACAGAGGTTATTACTGTTTCAGTGACACAGCACCCCCACCCATTTTCCTGCTTTTACTGCCGGCTGCTACTTCCCAAGGAACCTAGAAGCATCTCCCTCCCCCGTGGTTCTTTTCCTCCGAGGACATGCTTTTTGCTGTCTAGGGTGGTGCGCGTCCCCGTTGTAGGCTCGGGTCCTGTTCAGCAGGACTGAGACCCGCAGTGACTACTCACACAGCACCTGGTGCCTTAGAGACAGGCATTCAGTGAGGGTGCGAAGATTTTTCAAGGGAGAGGCTGAAGGTAAAAATGGAGACAAAAACTCCACCCCAGGGCTCCGAGCGGGGAGAAAACGGCACGAGGCAGGAGGCAACACCCGCCACCCCGCCACCCCGCCACCCTGTGTGCTGCACTGTCCCGCCATTCGTGCCCTGAAGACACAGACCTGAGCACATGATGCCTGGTGGGGGCACAGAACGCTGCTTCATGGGGTGCAGCCTGACCCTTCGGCTGTCTTGTGTTCCAGCTGCAGCGGGAGTCCCTGAGCACTGAGGAGAAGCAGTCTGTCCAGGAGCACCTGGGTCACCATGGTGACAGCCTGCTCTCTGTGCAGATCACAGGCAGAAAACCCAACTTCGAAGTGGGTTCTTCTAGTCAACTTAAGCTTTCTGTTGCCAAGAAGTCTGCTCCTTCGGGTAAGACTGGACAACATCTGAACAGGCTGGGAAGGGCCCGTCAGAAGTTGAGCCAGGGATGAGAGTGAGGGTTAGTCGTTCCTCCGTGTCCGCCGTGTCCAAGGGGAAGAAGGCTCCGTGTGCCGTTGTCCGGGGTGTTTTCAGACCCCAGCCTGGAGCGATGGGTAGGTATCACCTGGTTCAGCACCCCGCCCTGGAGGACACTGCACCTCCAGACTTCAGAGGCCTGAGTCACACAGTGAGTTAGTGAGGTCTTTCCAGGCCCCAGCGTTCTTACATTTGTCCTCGGGATGCCTCCTGCTGGTGGTCACGGTGGATAAGAGGGTCCTGCTCCTCTCCCCGTGTGTCCTTTACTTCCGTGCCAGTAAAGTCGGCTTTTCTTACTTTGAGGATCCTACGACACTTGTAAAAGTGTCTCTTCTGCTCAGGGAATTACACTCCCCTGCCCCGCTTTGCATTTCCTATCTGTTTTTAATGCCTGAATTGAGAAACATTTCCCAGCCGTGAGGTACGCACAAACATGCAGGTAAGTTCACGCTGCTCTATTTTGACTGTCCAGCCTATGTCTACAAAACACCCTTTGGGACCCTGGCCTTGGGGCTCATGGTCCGGAGCGGGTGAGCACAGCCTCTGTGAGCAGTTCGCCCGCCGTGCGGAAGGCTGGAGCCGGCGGCCTGACACTGACCCCCGGGTGCGCTCACCCCGCCCCGCCCCTGCCCCCATCCCGCCCCATCTCCTGGCCTGCGGAGAACTCGGGAGGCGTGAGGTCTGACCTGCCCCCGGTCATTGTTGTGCTGCCCCCATCTGCCTTAGAGCTCGTGGTCTCGTACGCGGCAGGCGTCTGTGGGGCCGAAGCTCTGCGCTTATGACGCTTCCTGGTGCCCTCTCACCCTATCTCCCGTCGCCTGCAGTGGCTGCGGGGAGTGCCACTGGCCCTGGGTTCTGGGAGTGGGCACCGAGGTAAGGAAGAGAACGCCGCAGGGAGTGGAGTAAAAACAGGAGACAGAACTGCCTTCGTGATGGGCCAGAATCCCTAAACCTGCCATCTCACCTGCACACTTAGGGGGGCAGGCACTTACCTGATGCGGCCGTTAGCAGGGTCACAGGAGGTGATGTCTACGAATGCTTCCTAGAGTGTCTGCTACAAAGCAGGTGCTGACAGGGGTGGCTTCCGTGACCGTCCCAGGTCTCCTGCCTCAGTCCAGTATGCCCTCTACAGAGTCCCGCAGGAAAGTGTTTGTTTGCCTGTAGTTTGCTTAGGGCTTCTTCATAGAGCTGTCTTTCTTTTGTCGGGTGGGCGCAGTGAAGCCTGCGGTGGACCCTGCGGCTGTCAAACTCTGGACCCTCTCAGCCAACGACATGGAGGACGAGAGCGCGGTGAGTCGGCCCTGGGCCCCGGTCGCCTTCGCTCAGCCCCGCTGCAGGTGTGCGCCTGCGCTGTTCGGGGGGCTCCCTCGGGACTCAAATTAGAAGGAACCTCCCCAGCATCTCTTTTCCCCACGCGTCATGTGACACGTGAATGACTCCTGTGGGCACGTGCAAACCTGGAGAGAGCTTGTCGGCTGAGATGCTTCCTGGCTCCTCTGGGCCAGCCCCTGAGCACTCACGGTCTTCAGATCTGCACTCTTGCCTGTCTGACCGATGCCCCGTGATCACGTTCTGTGGTCCACAGCAGTCCGAGTCAAGGCGGCAGGCGGAGTGGCCTGTGGTGCTCGTCCTCAGAACTTACGGATGAGCCGTCCACACATTATCAAGGAGGGCACAACGTCTGTCACTCCCAGTCCTAGGCCTGCTTCCACCCGCCCTGTGAACACTGGCTTGTTCCGCCCGCCTGGTCCCCACACACAGCAGTCTGCGGTGTGTCAGTCCCCGTTCCCGTCCAGCTGGCGCACATTCAGCATGCATCAGTTCCCTGGGGTGGGCAGCTGGGACCTGAGGACCAGCCCCACGTGGGATGGCGGGGCCTGCTAGACACAGACAGCATAAACCCACTGCCCTCGCCTGTGACCGCCTCGGCTCCTCCGTGGCAAGACTGTGACCAGCTGTCACTAACAGCTGCAAACACTCCCCAGGACCTCATCGACTCGGACGAGCTGCTGGATCCCGAGGATCTGAAGAAGCCAGACCCTGCCTCCCTGCGGGCCCCTGCGTGCGGGGAAGGGAAGAAGAGGAAGGCCTGCAAGAACTGGTAAGTGCTGCTTCCAGAGGCTCTTGCTGCTCGGAGTCGCAGTGCTCTGATTAGTTAGGCACGTGATTTCGTTGTGAAGTGAGTTGTGCCTACACAGGAGCGTGTCCGGCAGGGACACTTCAGAGAATGATAACATGAACACCCAAGTAGGGTCACCAGGTTCAGAATCAGAAACATTGCTGGCACCTCAGCCATCACTTCTGCACCCTTCCTCGGCTGCGTCTTGCTCCCCCTTCCCCAGAGGGGTTACCATTCCAAGCTTGCACCAGTCATTCTTGACTTGTTCAACCCTCCAGACAGTCTCACATAGTTGTGGAGAGCTGAGTGGTGAGCCCTGACCCAACCAAGCAGGGAAAGATCGATCTCCACGTCTGCGCAGGCCCCCGGGGAAAGGCAGGGCCACCGGGCTTCTGGCCTGGCCTCTAGGAACCTGTCAGAGCAACTTCCAGGGAACTCAGTGGAGAGCGTTGTGAGTGAGTTCTAGGAAACCAGGGACATGCTGCTGTTAGCAGAGCTGGCGGGGTCATCGTGTGGGGCAGGGACCGGATGACCAGCAGAAGTACAGTCAGAGGGAGTGGCTGCTCCCTGTGCCCTGCTCGGAGCTCGCCGTCCCCTCGGAGCAGATCACAGTGGGACTCTGTGTTCCTGGGGGAAATGAGTGTCCTTGGCAACAGTCAGGGTGCAGAGGGGAGAGCTAAATGCTTTGAGGTGGCTGCCCTTTGTGGACAGAGCACCCCGCTGGGCCTTCATTCCCCACCACCCTCTTTGTCTCCCTGAGCAGCCTCATGCCTTCCTCTCGTCCGCCTGGCCCCGTAGGTGTTTCAGTTAAGACAGCCCAGCACAGAGAAAAGTCTCAGAGCACACCCTGGCATTACCTAGGGTTTGGAGTTTCTGGGCTGGCCAGTCTCACCCATCAGCTACCAATTCCCCCACCAGCACGTGTGGCCTTGCCGAAGAACTGGAAAGAGAGAAGTCCGTGGGACAGACAAGCTCCCAACCCAAGTCGGCCTGTGGAAATGTAAGTGTCAGCACTCGGTGGTCCCCGGACCCCAGCGGCGTTGGGCACGTCCTCAGCCACACACAGACCAGCCCCAGCCGTGGGAGCTCACTGCCCCCGTTTCAGTAGTCAGCCACTGTGTGAGGGTGGGTGGGTAGGGCATGGCGGGGAAGGGAGGCTGTCTCGTGAGACAGGGTTAGTGCACCCGTGCCCAGGCAGGGGCTCATTTCTTGCTTTTGTCCCCGTCCTCCTGAGGTTACTCAGACACTGGGCTGCGCTCGGCTGTGATTTGAACTGCTGAGAATGTAGAAATATGGTCTCCTAAGGAGCTTCTCCAGACCGTTGTTCTCACAGAACCAGAAATCTTCAAAACTCGTAGTGTTTGGGTCCCCATTGAATCTACAGATGCACCCACCCATTTCCTTCAGGCCACAGTGGCCATATTACAAAATTTGGGGTCCCATTCCTGCAGCCCCTACCTCCGGAGTAAGCTTCCCGGTCTGACCGTCTGGTCTCTCGACAGTGCTACCTGGGCGACGCTTTCCGCTGTGCCAGCTGCCCCTACCTCGGGATGCCAGCCTTCAAGCCCGGGGAGCAGGTGCTGCTGAGCACCAGCGGCCTCCACGACGACTAGGCCGGCCCTGCCCCTGGGCCGGCTCTGCATTTGCCCACTCTGCCGGGAGCCCGTTTGCAGGGTGGGGCCTTGGTGGGCAGAGCAAGGCTGGCTGTAGGGGGTGGGGTGTGTAGTGCTGCTGTGGACCAAAGGGCCAGGGCGTCTCGGGGCACCAGTTACCCTGGGCACCGGTGTCTTCCCATAGGGAAACGGGGTGTGTGCCGAGGGGCCCTCTCCTGGGCGCAGACTGCTGCGCCTTGGTGTTCTGTGACCGAGGCCCTGCCCCTCCTCTGCACTCAGCAAGTGCCACCGCTGGTCTCCTGGTGTCAGTGCTTGCGCAGCAGGCTGCTCCTGGTGATGCAGATAACGTGTTTTCCGGCCTCAGGGCACCAGTGGAGTTGTGTGATCACAGCCAGAGCCCCTCCACGCCCCCTCGACACCCCGCAATGGTGTGCTGCCCCGTGTTCTGTCTGTCTGCAGTTACTATTAAACCTGTGTTCCTCTGCATTGTCAGTTGTGAAGAGGGCGCG
>PVIA01006415.1:44660-97988 GCA_004024845.1 Tonatia bakeri | reverse complement strand
GAAGCACTTCCCTTGCTCCCAGCCGGCAGTGAGGTCTCAGTCTTCCCCAAAACCACACACTCCCCTGATTGGTGGCGTGGGCGCCCACGGCCAGGCCTCCCTTGTTCTGGCAAACTGGGCACTCACTGCTCCCCGGAAAGTTCGCGGATGCGCCCAGCTCTCTCGCCTCTGCTTCTCTATCCCTGCCTGGGGCTGGGGATGGGGCAGCGACTCTCCGCTC
Source organism: Tonatia bakeri (assembly GCA_004024845.1). Lineage (NCBI taxonomy): Eukaryota > Metazoa > Chordata > Mammalia > Chiroptera > Phyllostomidae > Tonatia > Tonatia bakeri. Next base: position 97,768 of record PVIA01006415.1, on the reverse strand, counting down.
TCCTAGATGCCCGGAGACAGACCCTGAAGCGCTGGCCTACTCTCTGCCGGCACCGGGCCTCTCTCCTCGCTCCTGGGGCGCCGGGCGAGGCCCAGCCTCCGAGGGCACGGGCACTCTCTGCTCGCTCCTCGGGCACTGGGCGCCAGCCCAGCCTCGGCGGGCGCCCGCCCCTCTCCGCAGGCGCCTGCTGGCTCTCCGCTCCTAGCACAGGCCCCTTTGTTCCCGAAAACGTGCTCCTACCATCTGTTTTTTTCAATGTCTGGTCAACTTCTGATGTCCTGTTTTCATAAATGTTGTGATATCGGTGGTCTCCTGTTCTGCCTCTCCTCAGATCGGCCGAATTCTCCCCAGAGCAGTGGAGAAGGGGATCAGGACTCCCCCCACATCGCCGCCATCTTCCCAGTCCCCATGTAGACTTTCTTACATTGGCTTATCATTGGGAACTAAAAATGACAGGTTTATGGATTTCAGCATAAATACATTTACTACATTATTCAATATTCTATGAAAGGCTTTCCATATTCCACTCCACTGCTTTGCAAGCCTTGACTTACACACTGTCTATTTGAGAAATTCTGAACTTTTGGTCTCAATCTATAGATGGCAGGAATACATAAATAGCTCACATGTACTTGGCATTGATATTATGGGGACACTGGAACTGCATGCATATAATTTATACATATTTAACTATGCCCTTTCTGTAAAAAAAAAAAAAAATAGAGTGAGGACCATAACAATCAACCTATGTGAATTCTGCTTGCCATCCTATTCATTGAACTTATATCCCATAATGGGCATGAGACGGGAAGTTAGAAAGAATTTTTCCCACAGCAACCTCAGTTTCTACATGCCACTCAGAGAGCTGACACTGTAATTCTAGTGCTTAAAAATATTGTTTTCCCTATTCATCATTTATATTTTTTTTACAACATGGTCTCTCCAGGTAAACTGAATACTTCACATGGTGCTCAACCAAAGAATTATCCCATTACTGCAGATAAGACAGTAAGTAAAATGTCCACTCCATGTTGGTCAGGAATAGTTTTTATAGTTTTAAATATTAGCCAGGATATAGAGAAAGGTTGGACTGGAGGGCCTGGGTGCACAGTCTTTGTGGAACCAGTTATTATTTGCATTTTTCACTGATCCCATGCCAGTTATCAAACATGAAGGATTAACCCAAAGTTATATTAAGTGTATTGAGAAAATTGTACCCTTCTCAACCATTGCAACTTTCTATGATATTTTCAAAGATAATTTTAACTATATGTAGTACTGGCTGATTTTAGAACCCAAACATCATCTGAAATACAAATTCTTCATGTATGAATTTTCTGCCAGGACTTCACAACCATCAATTCACAGCAACAAAGCATGTTTTCCAGAGCCTACAGATCAGTTGCACTGGTGTCTCCCAGGTGCCTATTAAAAATGCAGAATCTCAGGACTCACCCCAGATCAACTGCATCGGAATTTCCATTTTAACAAAATGCCCAGGCAGTTTATATGCCTGTTGACCTGTAAGATTCACTGTGCTAGAGGTCACATGAGAGGACAATGCATGGTGTGCCAGACCTTAGAGCATTATCCAAACGTTAACCAAGAAGAATGCAATTAAGAGTGAGAAAAAGCATACACACATTTTGTGCAGGTGTAATAGCTAGGGCAGAATACTACTGTTACATGTCCTAGCATATTATAATCATCACATTAGCTCTGGCATTATGGTTGTTAGTAATCATAAACAGATTCAGAACGTGTTCATATTTTATAATATTGAATCATCTTCCTCCCACCTCTAGGCCAGAAGAATGCATGTAAACAAATAATTAAAAGGCAACATAACTGCTATAATAGAGATATAAATAAAATTCTGGGAAAGCTGAGAAAATTGAGCCATTCATTCTGCCTGGAGGAACTGAAGAGAGGCGTCCTTAAGCAGAGAGTGGCTGTATTGGATATCGAGGAGACAGGCTTTCCAGACAACAAGAACACAACAGGCATGGAAAGCGTTGCCATTTAGGGGTGTGTACCTAGGGCTTTTGGTGTGTGTGGTTGAGATCTCTTTAGATTAGGGTGAGTAGGAGAGGAAGGGGTGGACAGAGAAATGAGGCTGGCAAGATGGATTCAGATGGACTTTAATGGAAAGTTCACTACAAGGCCTAACACTGACATGTTATTACATCAAGCCCAAGAATCCAACCTATGAAAGCTGATATGATATGGTCATATTTTTAACAGTTTTATTAAAGCCACTTATATGAAATCACACTCACATGTTAAGATTGGGTTGCTGAAAAATCAATGGCTGGTTCAACCAATAAAATTAAAAAACTGTTTTTCAGAATACAAAAAAGATCGTAGTGTTTAATATCATTTTTGTAGGAATATTCAATAAGCAGTATATAATACCCCAATATATACTTTATCTTCCTAATATCATGGAATGCTGCTTCTTTGTGTTCAAGTATATAAGTAATCTTGGCTATCAATCTCCAGCTCCAATGTCTATGGCTATTCAAATCTTTCCCAAGATACATATGCATTGCTTGGGTAATTTTGTCTTCAAATCCTCTGTGTCTGGGCTGTTGCTCTCTCGTGTGCTATTTAGGTACTGTATCACATGAATCTATGTAGATAAGGAACTCAGTTCCTCCACCGGTTCTTACAAAAAAGAAGCTACATAGGTAGTTCTTAAATGTTTAAAGCTCAGGGGAGAATAATACCACATCCCACACAGTTTTGCCCTATCCACAACTCTCCCCTCTCCCCACCGCAGCCACCCTTCTCAAAGTCTCATGGAAAGTATACACACTCCCCCTCTACTATAGAAAGCAGTTTTTGTCCCCCTCAGGAACTCGCAATTTACTCAAAGGACTTACTATAGCACTTCTCACAACCATGAATTATTCTCTCCTTTAAAGAATGTGGTAATAGCTGTTAAGAGAAAAATTGTTTACATTGTTATATAGTATATAAATTCAGACAGACAATAGAGTTGCATATATGGTGCACAAATACACACACACAGATATATACAAGAGGTCTGTCCAAAAGGAACCCAGCCATGTAATATGAAATATAGAGACATTTTTTGAAGAAGATACAGGATACAAGAAACATTGTACACAGGACAATGATGCCTCAGTCCCCTTCAGAGTAGGCACCTTGGCACCTCACACAGTTCTCCCAGTCACCATCAGCTATCCCATTGTATTTTCCTGAATCTAATTAATAATCTGTTATCTCTTCCCTTTCAAAGGTGATTTTAGTTTTGGGGAAAGCCTGAAGTCACAGAGTGCCAAATCTGGGCTATAAGGAGGGTTGAGTCACCGGGATGATTTGATGTTTTGCAAAAAACTCTGCATGAGATGTGATGCATGAGCAGGCACATTGTTGTGATGAAGCTGCCAATCACCAATTGTCCATAGCTGCAGCCTTCTGAATCATCTGAATAGATTCCATGGAGGAATGTTGAAGCTTAATGCAAAATTTGATGTGCATTTTTTGCTCCACTTGCACAGTCATTTCAAATGAGACAGCTACACAGTACACATGCTCACTCAATGACATCTACTGCCCCCACTGACTAGTACAGTAAAGTCATCATTGTCCACATATGCACATTCCAGTCCACTCTCCTTGCCTGCCAGGTTACACAATGTTGCACAAACTGTTCTCATTATAGTAACAGTGGCTGGACTTTTTCCGGACAGACCTCATAGATGCATTTATGTACATACACGATATATGGTGTGTGCGTGTATGCATAAATATCCATGTGAGGTCAAAACATTGGAAAAATATGTAAAACAATGTTAACATAATTATATCTAGGTAATGAATTATGGGCAATTTTACCTTTTTTATTTTCCCCATATGTATTTGTTAAATAAAGGAATATGCAATCTAAAAATTGGTTAGTAAAATGGAATGTGTTCAATAGCAAATCTTAGTTGAAGGAAGAATTTCATTTGAATAGTGAACAAAAGCTGAAGAGCTAGGAAGGGTTTACTGACTCAATAGGTAGTGATGGATTTGAGGCAATCCATGTGAAGTACAGTTTGGAGAAGCTATGTCTTGAAAAAAGGGCAATTTGGAGAATAGTTCTGGAATAGTATTTACTAAACTAGTTCCAGAGTTGGTGCTTAGGCAAATATATCTAGAAAATACCTTCATAAAAATAAATTTGAACTATGCTTAACCAAGCATTTCCAAATGTATTTAACACAGGACCCAGTTTTTGCATCGAATAATATACCTAAAAGATTTTTTTTCTTATAGGACACATTTTAGGAAATATTACTTTAATAAAGAGTAGAGTTAGTGGAAGGTTGTATTTGCTACACTTTAGTATGCTTATGGGTCTAGGGAAAGGAGATAGTGGAGAAGAGACTGAAGATCTCAGACAAAGAGAAACAGTTTTGTTTTGTTTTGTTTTTTACCAAAGATCCAGAAAAGGCATAAAATGATGAAATGTAAGACCTTCCTACTGAAAAGAATTGTTTCTAAGCCAGCAATTTAAGCATCATTTGTTGAAATTTTATTTTAACAAGTTTCCCAGGAGATGTGTTTGTACATCAACATTGGAGAAACATTACTCTAAAAAGGAGATCAGAGGCCTGAAAAATGTGGGAAAATGTTAGAAACAGCTGCTGTCAGGAATGTAATAGGGACTTAACAAGAGTCCATTGGATACTGATTCTAGTCCATGGTTTGTTTGGTTGTCATTTAAGTCTCTCCAGTGAAGCTCAGAGCTTAGAAGAAGAGAAACGGTATCATGGTTGTGACCCAGAGCCGGGTACTGACAGAAGGAACATTACTGAGGAACAGGAGAGCAGGAACTTCTAAAGCCAGGAGGAATCGGATGCATGGGGAGGGGGCGGGGTCAGGAAAAACCTCAAGAGTTGTGAGGTTGAGCAAAGTGACAGATAAGAAGTTGGTCTGGAATCATGGAGTTAGCTCTGGGATGTCAATCGTGAAGGTAGACCACCTTTAAGCAATGATTTTACGTAACTTTGTGTAGTAGTTGAAGTGGAGTGGAAATGTAAATCTTGGGAACTGAAAGTCAAAGAGCTGATGAATTTAGAAATGAGAGCTCTAATTTTCTCATCAGCATGGACGTTGCAGTCAGTAGTCAAAAATAAAGTCAGGGAACAGGTGGGAAGGAGAAAGGCTGTTGGTTAGAAGCTCAATCCAGCCAAACTCCATTTTGAAACAGAACCAGATAAAAATAAAGTCACCTCTTTGCTCTCTACAGCTCTCAGCAGGATAAAAGCCCAAGAAAAGGACAGACCTTAGCAAAGGGAACATAAGTAGAAGAGGTGATAAGAAAGGTCCAAGGGGAGAGTTTTCCTGTCCACAGAATTGTCACGCATAGTGCTGAGTGGCCCTGAATATCCTCCCTCTAAGGCCCCAGATTGGATTGGAATATGCCAATGTAACCCCAAATTAATGTTTTCATTGTATTTATACTCTTCTAGATTTTATATGTGGCCTTACAGCCAACAGTAAGACTCGTGGGTTATGGCTTTTCCCTCACTGGCTGTCAGGGATCAATGCATAGAAGTGGGATTATTAGGGTGAAACCAGGATTCATTTTAGAAGCGGTAGAGAAAACACAAAGAAAAGTTTCAGTGCAGAGAGCAGTTTGGTCACAACTAAAGAAAGATAATAAGAAAAAAAACATTAGCCCTGGCTTGTGTGTCTTGGTGGATTGAGTGTCAGCCTGGCAACCCAAAGGTCGCCGAGTTCGATTCCCAGTCAGGGCACACACCAGGGTTGTGGGCCAGTCCCCAGTTGGGGGCCTGTGAGAGGCAACTGATCAATGTATCTCTTGCACATCAATGTTTCTCTCTCTTTCTCCCTTCCTTCCCTTCTCTCTAAAAATAAATAAATAAAATCTTTAGAAAAAGAAAACGAAAACTTCATGGCTGTGCAGGATATTACTACTACTGCTGCTGCCACTGCTGCTGGTAAAACATTGACTATTTTCCAGGCACTTCTAAGCACCTTGCTTGTTTATCATCTCATTCCATTTCCAGAATAACTCCACAAGGCTGGTACTGTTAACACATCCTAATGACAGATGGGAAAACTGAGGTAGAAGGATGTTAAGTAATTTGTTTGAAGCCATGCAAGTGGTATGAGGTACAGCCAGGATTTGGACCTACTTAGCTACCATATTTCGCTGTGTATGATATGCTCCTGTGTATAGTGCACACCCATGATTTTGTGCACATTATACCGGGGATTATTATGCCCATTACTACACCCATGGGTAATCATTATACCCATGTATAATGCGCATCTTTATTTTTCCCTCAAAAACGTGGGCAAAAAGTATATATTATACACAGCAAAATACAGTAATTCCAGATTCCATGCTCATAAACCACCCCCACAACACACACCACCTGTATGGACGTGCAGTGGCCCATTTCGTCCTCATCCTCACCAATAGCTCTTATGCAGTGATTTATAATTTATAAGGTATTACCTTCCTATGATGAGAAATCTTTTAGAACTTAAGTTGAAATGTATGGTTTCAACATCCAACTTCTTGCTCTCCACAGTCTTGCTATTCCTCTGAGTGTGCTCCAGACCAGCAACACCAGCATCACTTGGGAGCTAGGTATTGGAGAGAATCTGAATTTCAACAAGTTCCCCAGGAGGATCTACATTAATGTTTGACAAGTTCTGAGCTACAATATTCTATGTTGCAATGTATTGCCAAGCAAGACAATTTCTGAGAAAACTTGAAGAGTTTTTACTATCGGGGACTTCCTGTTTTCCCCTCCCATAATTCCATACTCCTCTCCTGGAAATCTGTATCAGTTTGAAGACTTTTGGCAGCAAATATCAGAAAGCCATATAAATGTAATGGGCTTCAGCTATGAGGAAATAAATTATCTCACATAACAGGATGTCAGCAACTCAGAGTTCAAGGCTTACTGACTCTGGCTTATCCATGCCATCACCATGCTTTCATGATCTTTGACTGCAGGCTGGTTCCTCTTGGTCATAAAATGGCTGCAGCCATTCCAGGTTTTACCTTCTTTCACAGAGCCATGGAGAGGAAGAATAAAGGGACATTCTCTGGCTTTATAGGTGAAGGAAACACTTACTAGAAAGTATCCAGATTTGCTCCCATGTTTTACTCCCCAGAAAGGTGTTGCTTGTTACCTTCCAAACAAATTCCTGCACTCAGGAAAAAGATCACTTGGACAAGTTTACACTAATATCTGAGGTCTACTGGATGCTGGGGAATCAACACACATGGTCACTTTAGAATCCCAGGTATGTGCACTGCCACTCACTGGCTCCTAGGAGATTACCACTCAGATCTACCACCCTGGTTTTCTGGCTTTCTGCCTTCTTCCCCTCTCCACTCTAGACCTGCTGGATAATCTTATAAATTTATTTATAGGATATTAATGACCAGTTAGATTTTACCAACTTAATACAACTAAAGAGCTAATCCAATTCCAGGAGACTGGTCCCAGTTGTTTAGACAGCAATATTCCTTCAGTGGAAGGTTAAGCTCACCCATAGACATATGAAAGAATGCTCAACATCACAGAGATGCAAATTAAAACCACAATGGCCATCATTAACAAATCAACAAACAACAAGTGCTGGCGAGATTGTGGAGTAAAGGGAACCCTAGTACACTGTTGGTGGGGACGCACACTGGTATAACCACTGTGGAAAGCAGTATGGAACTTCCTGAAAAAACTAAAAATGGACTGTATTTTGATCCATTGATTTAACTGCTAAGATTATACCTTAAGAATACTGAAACACCAATTCAGAAGTACCTATGCACCCCAATGTTCATAGCAGCATTATTTACAATAGCCAAGTGCTAGAAACAGCCTAAGGGCCCATCAGGAAATCAGTGGATCAAAAAAACTGTGGTATATTTACACAATGGAATACTTTGCAGCAGAAAAAAAGAAGGAACTCCTACCCTTGTGATAGCATGGATGGAACTCGAGAGCATTGTGCTAAGTGAAATAAGCCTGGCAGGAAACAACAAATACAATATGATCTCACCTATAAGTGGAACCTAATGAACAAAACAAATTAGCAAAGAGACACAGAAGTAAGGAAAAAACTGACAGTGACCAGAAGGGAGAGGAAAAGGAAGTAACAGGAGGAAAGAAGGGGAGGGGGCAAGTCAAGGAACATGTATAAAGGACCCAAGGGCATGGACAGCGGGGCGGGGATTGACCGTGGGAGTGCGGGGTGGAGGCAAGGGAGAGCAATGGGGGGAAATGTGAGATAACTCTAACTGAACAATAAAAAAAGTTCAAAAGGCAACTACAGCTAGATAGAAAAATGAAATAAAATAAAGATTTCCATTGCTTGATGAAGCTTGGAGTACCAAGAACACTGAATGGAGGGACCCAGAGTACAGCTGTACATCAAGCGTGGAAGTGCTGTGCAGATGTGCACAAATCATTCCCCTGATTTGAGCCTCGGGTCACTCATCTGGGAAGTGATCATCCTTTGGCCTGGTGCACCTCAAACTACGAGGACCACGAGTGATAATGCATAGGAGGAAGGTTAGAAGGCCAATGTAGAGTGCTGTGAGTACTACTCCACTGGACTGTCTCTTCCCAGGACAGGGAACAGTGCTGTGCTCTAGATATTGCATATGATGATTGTGTTTTCACCTTTCTGGAGAAAGGTATTCGAATTTTACCTGACAAAGCATATCTTACAGTGTCTATACTGTGTAAGTAGGTGTTCTGGTGGCCTTTTCGAAGTTCTACAAATTATCCTAGTCAATTTATGAAAATTTACCTCCACTCTGGTCATATATGAAGAAAAATGGCAGGTTTTAAAGACATTCCCTTCATTTGCTTTTAAAAATTAAAATATATTTATTCTTCTGATTATAGAAAGTAGTACTCATTACATAAAGATATAAAAAAGTATAGGACACAAGTTTAAATCTCATATAATCTTATTACTCGGATGTAACCACTAATAAAATCTCGGCATATTTAATGCTATTGACTTTGCATATATGTTAGGTTATATTCTATTCTACCCTTATATGCACACACACAGTTGTATAACTAAAATCGAGTCATATACATGTACTAAATCAATCTAATGAAATTAATGGTCTATTTTGCACTAATTTCTAGAATATCAAACTATTTTACGGTGGTCTGGTAGTTCTTTATGTGTACATAAAATAATAATTTAGCCAATTCTCTTAAAAGAAATACTAGGTTTTTCCCATAGAGTTTCTACTGTTGTTTCTTCCCGGGGAAGTCAGTACTTATTGTCATTTTTAGAAGTCTGTTTTGGAAAAAGAGATGAGCTTCAGAAATCCTACTTCTTCCCACCTGAATGACAATGTGTGATGCTGCAGAGATCGGATGTTTCGGAGCCAGAGAGATGAGTGGCATCTGACCAAACAGCATCTGTGTAATGGTGATTATGCGCTGGCCATTATCTGAAGTGCCACTGTGGCTCTGAAGGGCAGTGGAGAAACAAACACGCATAATGCTGCCGGCCATCAGCCCATGAGGCAGAGCATACTTATTAGAGCACTGCAGAAATTAAGTCATTTCAAAAGGAAAAAAATCCCGTACTTTTTCTGATTTTGGCATCTTTTCTTTAAATATAAAACTCACATCATAGACAATTTTCAGACATCCTGCTTTACCCATCAGTGCCATAAATTTAGCCACAGAGTCAGAGATTGAATGTAGGGGTTCTCTAGTCTACAAAATTCTTTTGCCCCTGAACTTGGAGTGTGAGTTACCAGTTTCAGAGTTTGTAAGAGCAGGTTTCCTGCATAACTTAATGACTCTGTCACCAGAGGAGTTTTCATGCCAGAGGAGGTTTGTATTTTGTCACTAAAGTTCTCAAGGAAGCTATCCAAGGGACAAGTCATACAATAGGTACCTGTTCTCTTACTCCCCAATCTCCTGAGACCAGATGTGCTCACTGTCATTTCTTGGACTTTCTTCTGTTTTTTCCTACATTAATCATATTCTCTGACTTCTTCACCACTTCCTTTACCAAAAGATGGTCAACACCCTGATTTCTTTACTCTCTTACTTATAAAAACATTCCTTTAAAACAAAGCCTCATTCATTCATACACACTAACGATTGCAATGATAATTCTGTTTATACCCCCAAACTCAGTGGCTGCCATTAGAAACCATTTATTGTGAGCTGTGGATCAACCGCTCTATGCTATGCTGAGAGCAGGTCAGCTTTGGGCTGCAGGCTGGATTCGGGTCTGCCCCACATTTCTCTCATCCTCTTTGGACCAGCAGCCACCTAGGCATGTTCTCATCATGGTGAAAGGCAGGAGCATGATAGGACAAGTGGGAATGTTGCATGCCTGCAATGGTCTTGGCTAGAACCGACACACTTGTTACATCTTTCACACTTCTCTGGGCAAGGAAAGTCCCATGGCCAACTTCACACCAAAGGCACAGGAGAGAAAAGAGCAGAACGGCAAGATCAGATGACAAACGGTACAGATGTGTAATTCTCACCCAGAGAGCGTATGAAGAGTAGCAGAAAAACGATCTAAACTGCCACACATTCTGAGCCTGCAAACAAACTCTTGACCTTTCCTAGGGAATTTATTAACAGAAGGAACCAGCTTTAAGCCAAATTCCAATGAAATTCTAAACATGCTATTAATAGAAAGCAACATACTCAAGATATGAATATTCCAGAGTTCCTTGAAAACGAAACACCCTTACCTACTTGTAAAGTAAAATAGTGACTCCATGGATGGAAAAAGCACCCTCAGGAATAATCTTGGGTGTGCAATTATAATGGAGACTTAGATTTAAATCCCATTTTTGCTAGTTGCATGACCTAATATTCCTAAGCCTTAGTTCCTTCATCTGTAAGATGAGAAATTAGTCATAACCACCTCTTTGCATTAATAAGGGGACAAAGTAAAATACTGTATATAAATTCCTGTTTTTCTGGTAAAGTGTCTAGGACATGGTAGGCAGATCTGTAACTTTCCCTTCATTTCTACCTCATCTTTCAGAAAGGAGTTGCCATGCTGACTCTCATCTGATAGTGGAGTAAACTACAACTGCTAAATAATTGATCCAGAAGCTCATAGCAGGCTCCCTTTCACTTACTTTGTGTATTTCCTGTCAGTTTTGATGTCTTTTTCATTGAAAATGGCTCTAACACAGCCCTCTAACCTGTATAAACATAGCTACCAGCCTTTAGATACATCCTAGATCTCAAGGGTTAGAAAAAAATGGGTTAAAAATGCAATGACACTTTAATTCCTGGCAACTAAGCTATAAATAGCTCTCTGCACAAGTTTTCTCCTTCATTTCCAGAGCTGCAATACATGGCAGATCCTTCAAGTGGGAAGAAGCTACAGCAGTTTCCTCTTCAACAGAAGTGACCCACTAACCATTGCTTTCACTTTCACCAAGTCCTCATAAATTATTCTACATCAATTCAATCTTTTTCTGGATGCAAAATTCAGTGCAATTTTTATGGATTAAATGATAGGTTTTCAGTGAAATTGCCTAGCATATAAGAGCTAAACATAATCCTTTGAATATGGAAAAAATACTGAAATGTCTGTCTAAAATGATTTTTCAAAACCCCTATACATGTATGATTATTTAGAGTCTAGAAATCTGTAAGTTATCTCACTTTCAGTAATGTTGATACTTATGTCCTTTAAATAGGGCAAACAGCCTCAGAGAGGCCGACAACATTCCCGAGGTCTCCGCTAAGGAATGGCCAAGGCTATGTTGAATGTTGGCTTTCCCACTCTAAACCCAACAACCTTCTTCAGTCTCAGCCACTTGCTTTCAGGAGTTAAGCTGCTGATCCAATCGATAGATCACAAAACTACAGCATGGCACAAATGATTCCTACTCTGCTACCACCTGTTGTAGGAAAGATCAGCTCTTTTTAAAAAGCAGTGTGCTTTTTACCTATTAACATAGCTCATTGAGCTGTTGGGGGAGTGTGACATCAATAAGAGGAGACAAGCTTGACAGTATGCTGAATTTGGTAAGAATTGTTATAGATTATCTTGCACAGTTTGGGGACCTGGGAAAGACCAACTATGATCTGCTAATCAAGTTTCTATTTTAGTTTTAAAATACATGCATTTTCTGAAAAATATGATTCTTATGTCAGTATGCATATAGTTTATATAATGAATGGAGTGCTAAAATTATGTAAAATAATTTTACAACATGAATTATTATATGTATATGCTAGGATTGCTTACTCCTTCCTGGAATCTTAGCACCAGCAAAAGCCCTCTGAACCTCACGCAAAGCCCTATTTCGCAGACGAACACTCAGACCCAGAGAAGGTAAGGAAGCACCCCACATATAGGAATGGTAGACTAGAACCCAGGGGTTCTGCATTTCAGCCAAATGTTTTTCCCATTGTGCTAATATGAAAAAAAAAATAAATGAACAAAAATCTTTATAATAAATCATTTTGCAAAGAAAATGCCATTTAACTCTTATTCTGATTTTGACAGTATATATCATAGTGCTTTTAGTAGAATGTATATATGTGTATATACAGATGAATACAACTATATTTATTTCGGTTTCCATGGTATCTATTTGCTTGCTTCAAATGATTAGATCCTCCACAGCATGGCCTTATTGTTTCTAATCCCCAACGGTCACCAACATATTTATGATATTGCCATATGCATACTGGGTGCTTGATAAATATTTGTGGTTGCTGATGGGACTGCCCCTGCTGATAAACTACTGTTGAAAAAGCCCGAGGTCCATATCAGAGAGAAGCTTTTCTCTTCTAAACTATTGATTGTCCCTTTCATGACATTTAATAAAAACTTTCCATTACCAGTTGCATAACAGCAATTAAAACCCTCATCAAATCTATCTTAACTGCTTAGAGTCTTCCACTGGGGAGCATTTTCCTTGGCAAACATCTGCAATAAAAGGCTATTTAATCTTCATAACTGAAACAGTCAGTTATGCTAATTCGTCTCTTTTAGTGTCAGTTTACATTGGAAGCACACACAGCTCTGGTCCTTTGGAAAGGTACCGAAAACAGCACGGCTCCTCTTGCAAAAAGAGCTGGTAGTGAGGTCCCTGTCACTGGAATCGGCCATACTTTGTTGGACTAGTAAATATCCACGAAGCTTCCAACTAGAGATTCTTTATTGCTAGGCTTTCTTATCCTAAAAATAATGCACTCGAACACTGAGAGAACCATCCCATATTAACGTTCTGGAACCAGGTTGCAGAGATGGGTAAGTCTCTGCTCTCATGCCTCATTGTTCTTTTTAAAATTCTTTAGATTTGCTCCACTTCATAATAAGATAGGGAAATACACATTTTGGGGCATTTAAGTAAAAATTAGGCAAAACATAAAACAAAAAAGAGGTAGGCCACTCCAAATTGCTAGGTGGCAGGTTTAATAAGAAAGGGGACTTTCATGAGATGCTTGTCTGAGTTATCCACCAGATAAGTAGATCTCTGCACCTGCCCACCAGAATCTTAAAAGTTTATCATAGAGGCCTTGCCTGGGTTTAGTCACACATTCAGTCCAGACAGTCTCAACAGCACCTACTTTTGTCCTTGTAACAGCTTCTAGTGTGGGTGTGGTAGGCAGAATGTACATTCCAAAGACAGGGGACAGGGTGAGGAGCCTCTGAATTTCTGGGTCCAGCTTGCAAGTCAATCAGCATTCACGTGCTCTTGGTGACCTCCTCCAGCAGGTCCTCAGGGCTGACTCATGCTAACACTGAAAGTCTGCACCCTTTTTCCAAACTCTTCCAATTTCCCCCATCCCATAGCTCCTGGCAACTACTTTTCTATGAATTCAACCTTTGCTTTGCTTTTTAAGATTCCACATGTAAGCAGTACCATGCAGTATTTGCCTTTCTCTGTCTGTCTTATTTCACATAGCACAATACTGTCCAGGTTCATCCATGTTGTTGTAGGTGACAGAATTTCTTTCTTCTTAAGGGCTGAATGATATTCTGTTACATAGATATAGATATAGGTGATACATATATAAATATATAGATATGATATGGACATGTATATGCATATATCTGTATACATAGTTCACATTTTATCGACTCAGCCATCCACCCACAGTACTGTAGACTGGCTCCATTCCTTGGTATTGTGAATGACGCTGCAATGGACTTGGGGGTGCATCTCCTTTAGGTAATGATTTTGATTTCTTTGGATATATACCCAGAAGTGGAATTGCTGCACCACGTGGTAATTTTATTTTTAATTTCTTAAGGAACCTCCACACTGTTTTCCACAGCTGTAGCAGTTTACATTCCCACCAGCAGCGTCCAAGGGTTCCCATTTCTCCACATCCTCCTCAACATCTGTTAGCTCTTGGGTTTTTGAAAGTAGCCATTCTAGCATTGTGAGGTGATTGCTCACTTTCATTCACATTTGCCTTTCCCTCACGATTAGTGATGGTAAGCACTTTTTCAAGTACTCTTTGGCCATTTTTATGTCATTTTTGGAAAAATGTCTATTCAGGTTGTTTGCCCACTTTTTACTTGGGTTACTTTTTTCCCCATAGGTTGCCTTTTCATTTTGTTAACCATTTCCTTTTCTGTGCAGAGTTTTATAATTTGATGTAGTCTTGCTTATTTACTTCACTTTTGTTGTCCTTGCTTTTGGTACCATATACAAAAAAGGAATTTCAAACTCTTTGTGTAAACCTCCTCTTCATATGCTAAAACATATTTTCTATTAATTTCATATTCCTAATACTGTCTCATCAAGAGCTTTCTGACCTGCTTCAGAAAGGACTGCTTACAATTCAAGCCTTTTGCAAAACTGTCTTCTCCAGATCCCTGCAACCGTAGTCATCAGGACCTGGCCCTCCTATCTGTTGTTAGAGACAGGAATGTGAGAGCGTCCAGGGGCTTCATGATAATCCCATTACCCTCTCCCACTTCCACAACTAAAGTGTTGCCCATCCCTAATCCTGTGGGAGTTTCTGTGATATAATGTGCTTCTCTGCTTTCCCTATTCTTGCCTTAGAATTTAGTTTTCTTATAACTGATAAATTATTATCACTCACACAGCATTTTGCTTTATAGATACAAAACTGTGTTACTATGTCTTCTTTTCCTTTGTCTTTATGAGCTGCTGCCTTAATTTTTTCCCATAGTTTTGGGGAGGAGAGCAGATATAAATATCAATTTTTAATCTATCAGGCTGAAATTATAGATAAAAGTTGACAAACTTAAAAATATATAACCCGTGTTGTTTAAATATTTCCAAAAGTTATACTTCCCAAATTTGCCAATAATAAGAATCTTCAGAGATTTTATTAAAATACATATTCCTTGGTTTTGCATTAGACTTACTGAATTGCAATCCTCAAAGAAAATGCCAGAAAATTTGTGTTGCTAGCAAGTGCACAAAATGATGATAATCAGCCAATTTGCGAAACACCATTTCAAGACATATGAAATAAAAGAAAATTTTATGAATAATCCTATGATGTGAGCATAGCCTTCATACCAAAAATAAGCATTTGTGTACAGACACACATACAAACTCTAAGTCACTTTCAATTATAAATATACATTCAAAACTTGTAAATAAATATTAGCAAACTGAATGTAACATTATCATAAAAGAATAATAAATTATTACCAAGTTATGAGTCTTCATAAAATTGTTAGGATGTGTCAGGGTCAGAAAGGGTGTTTTCTTTTTTCATACAAATCACAAATTAACTTTTTAAAGAAGAAAACCTATATTGTTATCTCAGTATATGCTGAAAAGCATCATATAATAATTAACATACATTTCAGAAAGTAAGAGAACAAACATCCGTCTGGGAATAAAAAGAAAATTCTTTGACCAAGTTAAGTGCTATCTACCAGCAACTAACAAAAGTCTTACTCAATTAACAAATATCTGAACTATTTTAATGGAAAGCAGGAAAAAGGCAAAAGATACTATTATCTCCACCATTGAAGATAGTCCTGGAAGCCTTCATTAACACAATAAAATAAGAATAAATAATAGAAGTACAAATATAGCAAAGAAAAACTAGTCTTTGATTTTCTACTTAGAAAATACTAGAGGATTATCTGAAAAATAATGAGAATACATTTAAGTGTCTGCATACAAAATCAACATTTAAAAATTCAATAGAATTCTTAAATACTTATAGTAGTTAACTAGAAAATAGATAACGGATCGACATACAAATGAGAAGTCAAAAACCATCCATGATAAAAGCAGCATTTCAAACCAGTGAAGAAATGAGGGAATAAGCAGAACATTATTTTGGAAAATATAGTTTTTTAATTTAGAAGAATCACATCCAACACAATATAAAAATGCGCTAAGTATGTGACCAGGAAATATTTCGTAAAAGATATATAAGTGATTGATAGGCATATTTAAAAATTAAAATTTGCTAAAGCATATTTTAAAAGCATATTTAAAAAAACTCAAAAGAGTAATTAAAAGTTAAAGTTCTCTAATTAGGAGATATGAATTAAACCAACAATCAAATGTTTTCTCATTCAGAGGGGCAAAATTCTAAAAAAATTGTTTCCATTCTGTGTTGGTGAGAATGGTAGGAACAACACTGTTAACTTCTGTGGCAGCATAGAATTTTAAAACCCATCTGGAAGGGTTTGGTATCATCTTCCAAAATTTAAAATACATGAAACATTTATCCAGGTGTTCCATTTTTAAGAATCTCTCACATAGAAACACTCTCATGTAAGCACAGAAATCTGTGCCAAAATGTTAACTGAATAATTGTTTTTAAGGGCAAAAATATGTTGAACATAGCCTACACATTAATCAGAAAGGAAACTTGAATTGTTAGGCATACCCTATGAAATACTGTAAATCCTTAGAATAATTATATGTATATATGCTATTATCAAAAAATCTCCATGACACCCTAAATAAAAAATCAAACTACAAGAAAACATAAAATGGTACCATTTATAGGAAATTTAAATTTAGAAATCTAAAAGGTTATATATAAAATTATTGACAGCAGTTAATCCTACTAAAAAGGGTGAGTGTTGGAAAGAGACATTTAGCTTTGTGGTCATGTTTTAAAACAAAATTAATACTCATCATAGTACTTCAGAAATTGTTTAACTAGAAAAGTAGTCCTAGTTTCCCAAATTCATTACAAGTTATCATGCGAGTTTTCTCTTAAAATATTAGTGCCTGTAGTTGTTTATCTTCATCTAAATGGGAATGTGGCTTATGATGTCTACCTCACTTCCAAATGGTTTGACAGAAGGAAAATCTTGCATGTCATGCCTTCCCAGGTCTACCAACTTGACCCTCTCTTCTGTCCTACTAGTCCTTATTCATCCTCTCATATCCTGAGAGATCCATAGCCCAGTTTTCTCTCTTGACCAAGTAAAGCTTTTCTCAAGTAGAGAGAATGAACAGCACCTGTGTGCTATTTTCCTGAGGATTCTCACACAAACCATAGCAGAGAAGGAGACTTTTACTTTATAATGGTATGGAGGGAGGTAGTAAAAATCTGAAGAGGAGATCTTGCTAGGCCTTGCTTCTTGCATCATCTTTAAAGAACTGAGGCTTCTTTATTTCTTATGACTTACTTATAAATTTAGATACTACTCACTAGCATTTTTTTTCCTTTTCCTTTTTCTTTCCATAGCTTAAGCCTTTAAAAAATAAAACTCAAATGATGCCATAGACCAAATCTGGGTATTGCTTATGGCAAAAAATACAGAGGAGAGGGGAAAACACCAGGCAAAGGAGTAAAATTGTGCTGCAAATGTTTGGATATAGGTAAAAATAAGTCAAGTAGGTATTTACACTTTAAATACTGTGCTGAATGTTCTGCTACTATAAACCCTTCATGGCAGATCAATACCGTTTACACCACTCACTCGCAGCAAGCAGTAAATGTCTCTCACCTCACCTGTTTCCAACCATTTACCATTGTTAAAAAAGATGGCTAGAAACATCAACTGGGGTGATTTCTCCTAAACAGAAAATGGGTCGATTAATCTTGGTGACATTCATTGCATGGAAACAGAACCCAGAGAATGAAGAGGAGAAAAAATCACACAAAGAATGTAAATGCGTTTGTTTTGAAGTTCACGAAAAACAAATTGGAATTCAGGGTTCAGCAAAATGTGCTGGAAAAGGTAAAAAAAAAAAAACAAAAAAACTAACCTACCCTGACTGGGTGGTTCATTAGCTGGAGCATCATCCCCTGCGCCAGAAGTTTGCATGTTCTCTCACCAGGCAGGGCACACACCTAGGGGCACGTTCGGAAGGCAACTGATTGACGTTTCTCTCTCACATCAATGTCTCCATCTCTGTCTCCATCTCTGTCTCTCTCTCCCTCTCTCTCACCTCTTCTTCTCTCTCAAATCAATGTATATATCCTCAGGTGAGGATTAAAAAAAATCTGCCCTTATACTGTATTACTAGCCCGTTTGATACATTTGTCCTATGGATTGCTTAAAATATTGATTATGATGTAAGTATATTAAATTAAACAATAACTCTGAACTTCCAGTCCTAGACATTTGTCATGTCAAATCTCCTGAGCAGCAATGGAAATTGGTGATCAATGCCATTTAAAAAGGAACAGATATTCATTATTAATAAACATGGCAAGGCTGAAATGAGGTAATTAAGTAGAAATAAATTAAGTTCTACTCTATTCCAAGGGAAAAACCTGCCAGGATTGATTGCTGCATTCATTTAATTAACGTTTTAGTGCAATTCAGAAATAGTAGTAAGACTGAGGAGTAGCACACGCTGTATAAAGTTCCAAAAAGAGAATGTGAATATTTTAGGATTTTTTAAATTGCTTTTTTGCCAAGCCCCACATTGCCTACATTAATTCCTTAATTCTGGCAATGTGATGTTTGCCTGAGTGGACTTTACTCTCTGGGGTCTCAGATCCATTCCTGCTTCTGTAACCTGGGTAAAGGAAGGAATGAAACTTTAACTTCTGGCCTGGGTAAAGTATGGCTAAGTTGACGCCTCTTTTAGTTTGTAGATGTGTTCAGTTTTCCTGAGGCCCAACGGGAAATGCACTAACTAGTCCATTGGCAACTTGGCCAACTTCTAATTCGTCACCGCTTTGCAGTGGAGAAGCTGTGAACTACATTTCCTAGAATCCTCTCCCCCTCAAAGTTCTAGGTTCCAGTCAGTCAGTAAGAGGCACTTACATAAGAGTTGGAAGGTGTTAGCAAGAGTGAGATCAGTATGCTGCAGGCAGATTTGTGGATTCAGAGCAGATTTCCAGCTAATCTTTGGTAGTCACCCATTTCTTGTAGGCTTGACAGCATGTTTCCCAAAGATTATTAATATCTCCTACGGCTTCTAGGTGAGCAGTTGAGAATCTCCTGTTTCAGAAATAAGTTATCTCTAGTACTCCCTGATTTATATTTCTCTGTGCTGTACAATGACTGATAGGTCTAATTTCCTTTATTAAAATCCTTCATACTTGGAATCCTAGAGTTGCTTCTATATTTCTTTCCAAATTCCCAGGCTGATGTATCATTGCTGGAATTATTTTTGGATAACTGGAATGGATCACCCCTCCCCATTTTTGATAGACAACTTATCCAGCGAGCAGAATTCGAAGCTAGAATTACAAGAACTAGAATCTTCTTGAGTTTCTTGCCTTGCTCACTCTGAACGTGACATGACATGTCTTGTGATTAATAAAGAACCCATGATACTAAACATGGACACCTTTGCTACATATCAGAGTTGCCCCTGACGGTCAGGATAAGGGGCAGGAAGAAGGCTGAGGCTATACAGGGTGTGTTTACCATAGAACATAGTTTCCAGGGTGAAAGGAAAAAGGGAAGAGAAAAGAGGAGCGGTGAAGATGTATGCCAGAGGGAGGAGAGGCGTGGAAAGAAACGGGAGCGAGAGGTGTCAACCCAGATGTGAAGCACGCAGTCTGCTGATATAAAATGTTATAATAATCAGTTTAGTTGATGATATTCTTCTGCAAAAACAGAAGACTAAATGTGTGACTAAATGATATAGTGGTGGGATCTCATTCATTTATTTAGAAAGCCTTTACTGAGTATTTTTTATGTTCCAGTAACTGTGTTGGATGAAATATTTATAAACATAAACAATAATTATTATTCCTTTTAAAATGTTCTCCAAAGAGAGAAGATTAAAAAAAAAAAAAGCCAGTGTAATTCTAACTGGATTATACCAAGTCAATTGAACCTAAAAATCATCTCCTCTTCTAAGGAAAAAATTTAAAAACATTCAGCATCCGAGCATTTAGGATGTTCTCAAAGTTCTTGCACATCCCTGCTGATAATCTATGTTGCCCACTGTGTCCAAATTGAATGTCTTAATTAACACTCTTGGTCGCAAGCAATAAAACTGACTCAATTAATTTTAAGAATAAGAAGAAAATTGTTGGTCATCTACTGAGCATTGCAGGCTGGGTTCTCCAGAAGCAGACCCTGAGGCTGAGAGGGAATCGGGCGTATAGGAAATGTGTTGGAGATCCAAATCTGCGGAAACAAGGGGACAGGACCAGGAAGGGTCGGAGGGAGAAGATGAAGCATGGTGTGGACCTGGCATTGCCTCAATCGAACTCACAGGGAACTGTGGGGCACATATAGAGTCTAGCTAAATTTTCCTGTGGTGGGCCTAAATGGCTGAGATTTTTTCCACCCACTGTGACCAGAATGGATATGGGTCATCCTGGGAAGGGGAAGTTTTGAGGAAAATAGTTCTCTGCGGCCGAGGGAAAGTCTGCAGGAAATGACAGCTTCCTCAGAAGTTAAGGCAGCAAGACCTTTCTTGCAGAGAGATGTAGGTGGCACATCTTCGTGTACACCACACTAAGTTATCTCGTGTTGTCCAAGAAAAAGGAGAATGTTCAGGTCTTCCAGAAGGCAGGGCACTAGAGCAACTCTGGATGACAGCAGCACATTTTGTGGACTGTTTCCACATATCTGTCTTTGACCACATGTCTTCATTGACCTTTTATTTTTTCTGTAATCCTACTTTCTTTCAATTCTAATCCCTCCCCCAAGAAAAGAATTTGATTGGCTCCGATTCGATCAGGTGGTCAGCCCTGGGCCAGTTCTTTGCAACAAACCTTTTTTGGTGTGAAAATGGCTTTTGGGACCCTATGAGTAGGTAACTGGTGGTGTTGGTGGTGAACTAGTTCTCTGGAAAGAGAGAATGGCTCTTGGATTTGGACACTCACTCCAAAAGATAACCTTGTAATCAGCAGCTGTTCCAAGTGTCCTGTGATTAATCTCTCAAGGATTTTTGTTCAGGGACTACAATCAACAGGTGCCCTAAGATCTTTGCTGAAGGGCAGGTATTTGCAAAACTTGCTCTTACCCAAGCTTCTCAAAAGGTGTTGATAAAATATCTCATCCAACAATACTAAATGTAGTGAGTTTAGAGTTTCTATTACCAGAATTTTTCTATTACCAGATTCCAGGAGAGTGGACTAGGATTCCAGGTGTGACAACACGCTTTCATGCTGAATCATTCTGAGCAGTTTGTAGGAGGTAATATAAAGTATCCAGCATGAAGACACCTAAGTGAGGCTGGAGAGAATGAGAGAAATGTGTTCTAGGAACTTTGCGTGTCATATTCTTTCATTATTGCTTCAGACATTCATCACAGAAATACAAGATGTGACTACCCCAAAACAAAGGAAGAGCTAGAAGGCTTTTTAGAGCTACTCCGTTTCTATCTTTATAGAGATGAAAGGCTACAATTACTGGAAAACTTCCTGGCTTACCAGATAAAGGCAAGCGAGTGCTCTGTAGAAATAGAGAAGAGTGAAGGTTAAGTAGTCCTTGAAGTCTGAGTCTGTGCTAGTATGTTATGATGAATGAAAATTACTGCCTTTTTTAAAATTTAAACCATGGATACTTCACTTTATAGTGTTGAAGCTTTGCTTTTCCATCAAAGGCCATATGGCAGAAATACACCAACTGTTTACTTCTCAAAAGAAATGTCATTTATAGCTGAGAATACACAAAAAGCCCATCAATCAAAACCTATCACCTCCAGGCGGTAATGTAGACTAAATACTCAGATGGTCTCTTCAATATAAAATAACTAGCTTTGGACAAGGTAGAATTTTTAATGAATTGCTAGCATTAAGTAAGAAAATCAAGTGACTTTTAAAAAGTGAGATTAAACAGAGCTAGTAGTAATTTTTTCAAGCATATATATATATATATATATATATATATATATATATATATATATATATATATATATAAAGTGAGATTCTCCTAAAGGCAGCTGCAGATATCAGCACAGCAATCCAAAAGGGCCCAAATGGCTCCACAGTCTGAAGAGCTGGGACTGACGAGGTTTATCATCAACATGAGGCTGGATTCCCACAACATAATCGCTTATTTGACCATACCACTAAGTGATGCAGACATCTTAACTTTTGTTTCTTTTCTGTTCTATTCCCAGAAGAAAAAAGCAAATTTTATGGCTACAATAAATCATTTTACAAGGATTTGGAAAGAAAGAAAAATGCAAAAGCAGGGAGTGTAAACAGGGAAGTACCTCAGATAGTTGAAAAGTTCATGGGTTTTTGTAAGAATAAGCAGGCAAGAAAGAGAGAATGTGAATTCCATATAGTAATGCCATAATAATAATATGGCTGTTATTAATCCATTGTCCCTCAGCTTCAAATCCTACCCTCCCCCTCTGCTTTGGTGATTCTGGGCCTGAAGCTCTGAAAGCCACAGTGCTCCTTTGCCAGCGGAGTCCCTGTTACAGTTTACAGGAGAGGATGTAGATAGGGACTATCAGGCATAAGAAAGAAGGGACCTGCTCCTTCCTGTTTCCTTTCTGTGCATTCTAGCAGTGTTTCCAACTCTCACAAGTCAATCTTACTATGCTCCTTAGAGGCATCAACACCAGTCAGCAAAACGATGGCTCACAGGCCGAGTGCCAACTCTGCAGCACTCTCTGAAAGCCTGGACTCGCGATCACCAGCTAAGCACCACTCACAGCAGGTTTGTGTCCCATGTGGGGCTGCTCCTCTAAGCTTCTGAGTTTTACTTATTTATTTACTTTTTAACCCTCATCTACAGATGTGTTTATGTTTGAGAGAGAGAAAAACATCAATGTGAAACAGAAACAGCGACTGGTTGCCACCCGTGTGCACCCTGACTAGAGATTGAACCCACAATCTAGGCACGTGCCCTGGCCGAAAATCAAATCCTCGATCTTTCCAGTGTTTGGAACGATGCTCCAGCAACTGAGCCACTCAGCCAGGGCTAAGCTTCTACCCTGCCCTTTGTGCCCCCAACTCTAGGGAGTGGTAGGTGTTTCCTGCACTTCCCACCCTCATGATACCTTATTATTCTATTTTTATCTTTTCAATTCTTTGATACCTAATTAACAATTCTTAATATTAAATTCTCACTGTTGAAATAATTAGTGTGGCTTCTGTCTCCTGATGAGGTCCTGACATACATGGAACTCCTTATTTTTTAAACTGCTTTATTCTTCCCCTGGCTGGTGTGGCTCAGTGGATTGAGTGCCAGCCCACAAACCAAAGGGTCACTGGTTGTGTAACAGGGTGCAGCCAAGAGGGGGCCCCAAATAGGGATTTGGAATGGGGTCCAGAACTCAAGGTGTCCAGGAAATATTAGGATATCTTCACCCACTTCCCCCACAGGTGTGAGCTGGGGGAAGGGACACGTGGAGCAGGGCCATTGAAAACTGTTCTGCATAGCAACAGCTTTGTAGCTAACCTCTGCTGTGGTCATTTAACATATCTACAACCTTTAACTGGTTGCACAGATATGTTAAATAGCTGTGGTCATGCTCTGAGCCAGGGGAATGGAAGTAACTTCCCCACCAAGGTGTAACTGGGGGGCAGGCCCCCTGAGTTACAGCGCCTGCGTGGGAGCTTGGAGAAGATTGGCTGTATGACATGGGGCCACCCCTGCCCAGACCCACAATGGCAGCCTAGTGAAGCTGGAAGGATATGGGAGTGCTAACGAGTATGGTCAATTGTGGGAAGACTCGGAAACGGGGCTGCAAAGGAGGACTGGCGCAGGGATTTAAACCCAGATGCGGCAGCCATTGGAGGGAGAACCACGTGGTTTTGGCTGAGTGGAGACGCTCACAGCCCTGTGAGAGAGGACCACTCAGCTGTGGCAGACTGGGGACTCACACGGCCCTGGGAGAAAGAACCACACTGTTCTGGCAGAGGGAGGACCTCCTCAGCCTGGGAGAGAGGATCACTCGGCTGTGGCAATAGAAAAGAGGTAGAACCACGTGGTTCTGGCAGAGTGGAGACTCCTGCAACCCTATGAGAGAGAATCACCATGTGGCTTTAGCAGAGAACCACCACTCAGCTTTGGCAGAGTGATGACCCCCCTCCCCACAGCCCTGGGAGGGAGAACCACGTGGCTTTGCCAGAGTGGAGACCCCCACATCTTTAGAAGAGGGAACCACCACCCAGCTTTAGCAGAGATCCCTGGTGACACAGCTGATGGTGCCGGGAATTGAGGGAGGCTTCCCAGCTGAGACAGATTACTGGGAAGAACCGGGGTTGCCTGAGCCATGGACTTCTATTTCTTTTCCTGAGATATGGTACCCTAGACTGGGCAAAAGGGAGAAAGAAGGACTGTGTGTGTTTGTGGGTGTTTTAGGGGACTTTGGAATTTTGATGAAGACATTAGGTCACTACTTTAAGTCTGTATAGAATTAAATAAACATTTCCTTTCCTTTTCACAAGTCTCTGGCATTAAGAGACACCTTTCCTCTGGCGGCGGACATAACAAACCTGGGGGGTTCCTTTCAGTAATAGTATATTACTCTTTGCTCCCCCTGCTTGTTGTTCTGTAACAGTTGGACTCCCCGTCAGGGCACGTACCTAGATTTCGAGCCAGATCCCCAGTAAGGGGGGCATGAGAGGCAATCACACCTTGATGTTTCTCTCCCTCTCTTTTTCCCTTCCCCTCTCTTTAAAAATAAATAAATAAAATCTTTAAAAAAACTGTTTTATCCTGACTTTAGTCTTAGGAAGAGGTAGCCAAACTCCACAAAGATCAAGCAATTTAGGGAGAGAAATGATGGAGTGGGGAGCACGGAAGGAAGACAAGGGAGTCACTGCTTCTCTGCCTCCTGGGCTGTGAGTTATGAAAGGACTAGATGCGGATGACCTCAGCCCTGCTCCCCCAGCAACCTGGAACAACTACAATCTTGATTTTAAAGAGCTCTTTGCTAAAAAATTAATCAACAGTTGAAATCAAATGTTGAAACTAGGAAAAAAAATAAGCTATCAGTATTTGTGCAAAAATACTGTGTTCTTGAGCTGATGCTCCCATTTCCCAACTATGTTAAAATAAGACTGCAGTGAACAGGAGCAATTGCTTTATCTTCAGTGCACTTAAATGAATCTTCAATATAAAGGGAAATTAACTTCCTAGAGCCTTTTTCTGTACATTGTAGTAAGCATGAGTTTTTGTTTCTGCACCACGGAGTAAGAGAAATGCACACACAGGGTGTTAGGACAGAAGCAGTGAGTCTTCCATTTCCGAAAACCTTTTCAGATGATGTGGCTCTATTATGCTCTATACAGAGAAAGAGCTGTGTGCTTAAGGGGAGGAGTGGCATACAATGAGGTATCAGTCCAGACTCTTGAAAAGCCCGAGGTATTGAGCTAGTCATTACTGCATATAAATCAAATGCTAGGCGCAGCATACTGCACGCCCAGGTAAGAGGAGCAAGGACAGCTGGCGTGTTTTCAGGGCCTAACTGATGGTGTAGCTCAGAGCGCCTCAGGGTAGTTCTTGTGCTGACCTAGGCTTTCCAAGTTGGAGAAACATTATCTTTTTAATGTATTACTGGTTTGTTTCACTGATAAAGATTTCTTTCTCCTGGGTTTTTGTCTTCATGTTCTGGTAATTGTCGGGTAAAACTTAAATGATATCCAACTTAGGAAAAGAGAAAGCAATTGTTAGTTCACGGGTGAAATGAAGTTGAGAGAGAAAGAGAAAAATATAACTCTTATAATAAGAGAAATAAATGTATGTTGCTACGGATGCCATTGTGACTCTAGAAAGCATTATTTACGTGAAATGTATTTTGAGCATTAGCAATATGAAAAATAGAATGTAAACATTAGAGCACTACTCACTACCCTTCAGTTGGTTTTTAAGGAACTCCTGGGTGAAAGTTCAGGATGCTCCAGAAGAGGATCAACATTGGCCTCCACCCAATCGCCATACAGGTATGGTGATGGCAATGCCCTTTGTCCTGATGCCAGTGATACATTTCTGAATCTGGGGAAAACCACCTGCTTCTTAACATGCAAACACAGTTGTCTTTCAAAATAGTGAACCTACTGGGCAAGAAATTTATCCGTCCACTGAATTCATGGAGAAGAAGGTCAGATTTGCCTTGACATAAACAGCTATAGTGGGTGGAAAGAGAAAGAATAACTTGGTAGGCATTTTAATAAGTCTGTAGATTTCTAATGGCCATGTTGTTCCATATGATGATCTGCCATTGTCTGAATGTGTCCTCCCAAACATCCACATGTTGCAATCCTAATGCCCAATATGATGGTTTTAGAAGGTGAAGTGTTTGGGGTGTTATTAGATCATGATGGTGGAGCCCTCATGAATGGAATTAGTGCTCTTTGTAAGAGATCCCACAGAGCTCCCTAGCCCCTTCCACAGGTGAGGATTTAAGAAGTCTGTGAGCAAAAGAGGCCACCCACCCAACCATGCTGGCACCATGTCTCAGAATTCCAGCCTTCAGAACTGTAATAGCCCTGACTGGTGTGGCTCAGTTGGTTGAGCATCAGTCCACAAAGCAAAAAGTTGCTGGTTCAATTCCCAGTCAGAGCACATGTCTGGGTTGAGGGTTTGATCCCTGGTTGAGGCATGTGTGAAAGGCAACCAATCAATGTTTCTCTCTCACATCAATGTTCCTTTCCCACATCAATGTTTTTCTCCCTCTCTTTTTCCCTCTCTTCCCCTCTCTCTAAAAACAAATAAATAAAATATTTTTTCTTTTTTTAAATAAAATATCTTTTAAAAAGAACTGTAAGAAATAAATTTTTCTTGTTTACATGCTACCCAGTCTGTGTATTTTTAATAGGAGTCCCAGCAAAGATATGGTCTCTGTCAATTTTTCTTCTTTTCAATACTCTTGAACAATTTTAACAGAAAGTTGTTGAGTATTGTTTGGTTTGAAATATTAGAAAAAAATTGAAATAGGTGTAATGCATCAGTATTTTGTAAGCTTTGGAGACTATGGAAAGGATACTGATACTCATATAATGTTACTGTAATAAGTCATCAATCTTTTATTTAGCTCTTTGACATACTCATATATTGAGCACCTACTATATACAACACTCTGCTTGGTACTGAGGATATAGAGATCAAAGACTGTCTTGAAGAATTTTAGGTTACTATAGAGATTAAAAAACTACTTCAAGCAGGATATAAAATGTCAAGCGATAATTGCTGTGGTAGAGGAAAGCACAGCATGTTGTAAGAGCCCAGGAATGGAACAGTGGGTGTTGGGATGGGCGGAGGAGAAGAGATGGATTAATAATAAGAGTCCTTGTGGGGGGGAATGTTTTAACCAAAGACTGAAAGTTGGGAGTTGACACAAGGACGTTAGGTAAGAAATAAGTAGAATTAGGAATTACTCTCAGGTTCACCTCTCTGCTTTTCTGGTTCTATGCTTTGCTGAAATGAAATTCATTTACAGTTTATCTTTGCTCCTCTGCCCCTTATGGTCAGGCTTACTCTTCTCTGAACTAAGCCCTGAATTTTGTGTTTACTGGAGAGCCACACCCACATGTAAAATCTTTGGGGAATGGCAAGATGCTGTGAGAAGTCTGTAGGGGCAGTTCCAAGCAAAATGTCTTACAGGAGTTTCTTGGGTTCCTTTAAAGGAAGTTGTATTAAAATTGAGGTATATCCTTAGACACAAGTGACTGTGCTTCTAGGAATATATCTTATATGAATTAGGATACAAAAATTTTACACATGTGACACACTATATGTAAGGCACTGTAAATGCCTGCCAAAGAAACCTTTGGTCCTGACATCTCTGTGCCTTCCCCATCTCCACCCTTCACTGAGATCTCCTTTTTTGTAACATTCTTTGGATTTTAGTGTACAGAATATGGAGGTTGAAGAAAATGGGAATAAGAGCAAGAAGCATAAAAGTTAGGACAGAGGAGGTATTTTAGAGGGAAGTTTTGAAGAACTTCCACAGTTATAAATAGGAAACCATATACATCTATTTACATAAATATAAAGATATGTCTACTCATATACATTTATACAGTTTCTTTGGAATATATTATATATATATGTATATATGTGTGTATACACACACACACACACACACACATACACACATATTTATAAAATGCATCAATACATACATTTAAAAAAGCCTGGAAGGATAGCCTCCATAGTGCTAACCTTCACTCTGAGGAGTGGAATTGGAGTAGGGGGCATTTTACTTTGAATTCTTTTTGAAATAAGCATTTGTTAACTTTGAAACTTAATAAACCCAATAGAGATTTTTAAAAGAAAGGCACAGATTCTCAGCACTTAAAATAAAAATCTGTGGCATTCCTTGTGCCTCCACAAAATAATCAGAGCTGCCTAGTGCTGAAAGGGAGCCCCGGAGAGCACCCAGCCCAGACAGCCCCGTGTCTAGCCCATTGGCAGATGGCTGCATATTCTTTCCTTTCTGTTCGCCGGGAATGGAGTGATTCCCATGGCAGTCTATTCTTGGGTTCAATTATCCTTCCTCTCTTAAAATCTCTGCTTCTGAAGAGATTGATTCCCAAAGCTAAGAGACATTGTTAGTAAAGGATTATTTTTAGTTATTATTCTGAATCATATGGGTTGAATGATGAAGGGGAAAATATTCAAATACCTGATACGTGTGCCAAGCAGAAATTCTCTGCTGAAGGACTTCCAAGTGACCCAGTGGAAGTCATAGCGTCTGAGACGTAAGCAAGCCTAGAGGGATCTGAGTGAACTGGGCAGGTTTCTGACTGTGATTAAGACAGAGGTCTCCAGGGCCTTGACTTAGTTCTATCATATTCTGGGTGCTTGAGTCTTCTACCATCTCACAATGGGACTAAAGCCAGCCACTAACTCCAATCTAAGAAAACTTCATAGATTAGTTTAAAAAACAAAACAGAATTCTTCAACTTGAGGGGGGAAAAAACCCTGGAAAGCTGATCGAATGCTCTACCTGTATTCTTTAAGAAAAGCTTCCAGGGTCTTCTTTTACTTCATTCTATATCTAGAAAAATTCCTGGGGTATTTTCTGCCAGAGAGTAAATACTCTAAGAAAAGCATTTCTAATAAATGTGTTACTATGTCCAAGGAAGAAGTAATCATTGAAAGAGGAAGGCAGGTCTCAAGCCATCGGGTCACTCCAGAGTTGACTTGATTACGGTCACACCCATTCTGATGCTAGTCTTCTTTTTTGCACTAAATGAAATAACGCTTAATCCTGTGGCCTCAGGAGTTTTAATTCACATATACTCAAAAGAGTAAATTGTTTGCTAATATTTTATAAGTATTGGGAAGCATTTCAGGAGGCTTTCTATTGGTAGTTTGTTATTAGCTCTCCCCCACCCTTGTAACCTACCATACATCTATACATTTCAGATAAATATACTAAATCATAGCTGCATGCAAATTCTTTATCACTGAGAACTCAAAAGAGACAGCTATTTCCAATTCAATTTTCAGGTAAAATAAATATAACACTTAATAAAATACATCATGTTAACTTTCATTAAAGAAACAGTTTTGTTCCACATGCTTATTATTTTATTAGGAATATAGTTCAATATTACATATTTTACCTGATGAAATACAAGCTACAAGATATCGCTTCATATTCTGAGTAAAAAATTAAAGGCACAGGCTTAGTAGAGGAATAGTAACTGGTGAAGTTGGAGGCCTAGGAAATCACATCCTCAGTTTTTGCACATCCAGACATTATATTCTTGCCAGGAGGAGGATGGTGAGGTCAGATACTTAGCCAATAAAGCCTCAAGTTTCTAGGAAGTGCTCCTAGGAAGAACTACCAAGATCTTCCCTAATGCTGTTTATTGCACATAAAACCACTCTCCTTTTTGCTCATTCACTAGCCTGGTGGGTCTCAACAAGGGAGGGAGGAGGAGGATTTTGCCCTCCAGGAGGACACCTGCCAATGTCTGGAGACATTTTCGTTGTCACAGTTTGATGGGTGGTGGTTGTGTTACTGGCATAGGTTGGACAGAAGCCAGAGAGGATACTGATAATCCTAAAGTGCACAGGGCAGCATCCCCCACCACCACACACACACTCCAAAGAATTAATTATTCACCTGAAATGTCAATCATGCTGAGGTTGGAAAACTTTGCATACTACACTAATTTTTCCATTTCCTAAAAAACCCAAGGCCCTTCTACTGTTTGGTCCCCATCCAGGGAAGGCTCATCCCCTGGATACCCATGTTGCTCATAGCCTCTCCTCTTTTCTGCTCAAATGTCACCCCCTCAGAGGGTCTTCACTGCACCCTGCTTCCACTTCCCCCATTCCCACCACCCTCCATCACATCCCTCTCTTTGCTTTTCTTCATGGCATATGCTATTTATTATTTGTCTTATCCACCTCTGTCTGTTTTGAAAAGAAGAAGGCATGCCACATAATAAGCTCTGGATAAATATTTATAGCAAGAGCAAATATATGCATGTTTATATTTATTTACATTCACACTTGAAATCATTTAGCCAGGTCTTCAGAAGTAATACTGATAGCCAATATTTATTGTGCACTTGC
This sequence comes from Tonatia bakeri, assembly GCA_004024845.1. Taxonomy (NCBI): domain Eukaryota; kingdom Metazoa; phylum Chordata; class Mammalia; order Chiroptera; family Phyllostomidae; genus Tonatia; species Tonatia bakeri. The sequence goes on along the minus strand of PVIA01006415.1, from coordinate 66,910 downwards.
TATGGGGTAGCCACTCTTCTAAGAGCTTCACATGGGTTATCTCATATAATCTTCACAAAAACGCAGTCAGGTAAGTACTCTAATAGTTCCCATTTTACCAGTGAGGAAACTGAGGGTGAGGTAACTCACCAAGGTCAAGCAGTTAGTAGAGGATAGACAGACAGTCCAGCTAGGCAATGACTTTGCTCTGAACCAGGAAGCCTGCTCAAGCTCCTTAATTGCTAAATCTGAGGAAAACTGTTTAAGAGACATAGCTGGATTTCCATGTGAGCAGCCAAAGACATATCAAATGGATTTTATTCATTTCAATTCAAGAGAAATTCATTGACTATCTTCCAGGTGCCAATGCTTGGTGCTACTGAGCACTCAAAGATGAATAATCTCTCCTGAGAATAAACAGACAGATCCCAATTGTTCTCTGGCAAATGACAATCCAGAATGCTGGGTGGTCCCAGGGCCTCTTGCAATATAAAAAGTTGACTATACAGAACTCTCCTGCTCTTTCATTTTTACCTTAGTGCCACCAACATACACAAAATGCACATGCTGTGTACGGGTTAACAAAACAGTTTACATATAAGGGACCAATCTAAACTGTTGAAAGAGTGGAGTTTGCCGCCCCCAAATGCTGTCTATGTCTTGGGTCCCTCACATACTTTTTAAATAAAAAACTTCTCTGTGTTAACCTCATAAATACAGTTTACAATTATATAAATTAACCCACAGGCTGTTATTCGGAAACATAAAACAGACACAAGCACAAATTCACAGCAGGGTAGCAATTTTCCCTTTCTTTTAACCTCTTACAAATGCCAACTTGCCATTCCCCAAATTGCTCTTCGGGGACATTAAAGGTGATACAGTTAAAAAACACTGTTCCTGAAGCTCTAAGTGCACTGTCAGGAGGGAGCCGTCTCGGGCTCCCTCGGTTGTTTCTTTTCCCATTACAGAATAAACTGCTCTGAGTGTTTTTGCCTTCACCCAGAGAACCCAGTTGTGCAAGAAAGATCAAACTATTTTCCTGACCACATGGAAAGTCTTCCCCAAAAAATGCATTTGATGACCACATCCTATACAAAGACTCCTCATGGAGTATTACCAAGCTTTCTTTTCTTTCACAATTCACATGAAAGAAATTGACAAAACAGTCTTAGAATCTCACAGATACACTTTGTTACTATTGGATATTCCTTATCAGAGATCTTCTATTTCTCCTTCTTGCTCTGAGGAACTAACTATACCATATATTTTGTCTTCTTACAATTCTTGGACAAAATATTGCTTCAACATACCTTTATTGTCTCCCCTGCCAACATCTAATAGCTCTCATTATCAGAAAGGCAATTCTTTTGCCAAGATGAAATTCTTCTCCAACTATTAAATGCAGTTTCTCTGTCTTGGAAGGAGATGGAGAAGTGTAATAACCTCTCTGGGCAAAGCACGTCAGCTAATAACAGCCAATATTTTTGTAGTGCTTTAGATGTTTACCGAAGACTTTCACACACGGTGTCTTGTTTGAGAGTCAAAACATCTTGTCTCATTTTAGACAGGAGGGAATCGATGCTCACAGAGGACAAGGCCGCGTGGCTTGTATGAAGCAGAACTGGGATTCAACTAGAGTTATTCTGGCTTACTTTTCTCTTGGACAAAAAATAGAACTTTCATTTCTTTTAATGGGTAATATTATGACATCATTTTCTCATTTCCTGGGGTTCTTTTTTGAAAATTTTCCAAATAGTCCATGTTTGTTAAATTATGCAGAGATTATTTTGAATGTTACTGAGGATAAGTGATGAATTTCCACAATTTATATTCCTTCATGTGTGTGCGTGCAGGGGGGTGTAGCGCACAGTACACTAGTGGTATAAAATGACAGTTTGTAATAATGAACCGTTTTCTGCTATTAATTAGTCATGTTTGTAAAAACAAACTGTTTTCTGCTGTTAATTAGTCATGTAACCTCGGCAAAGCACTGACTCTTGGGACCCCACGTCCTCATCTGAGAAATGAAGAGCACAGTTTGGAATTACTGGTTATAAAGGATATGAACTGACTCAGAGACCATCTGAGCCAATTTCTCTGGCCTGACTGCCCATCAATAAAGACCTGTTGAATATTATTGAATTTGTGCCTCTGAGGAAATAGAAGCCTTGAGAGAGTAGAAAATTTGACCAAAGTCGCACAGCAAGAAGACCACATGATTCCGGATCCTGCTTCCCAGGTCATAGGCAACAGCAGCCCTATTTGAACTCTAAGAACACCCCTCCCTTCAGAAACCTATGATTATTAAATGTTTTCTGTATAGCTAGTCATTCTAAATTATATTCTTCACGGCGTTTCTTTCTTTAAGGGCCTTGCCCATTACTTGTATGTAATGAGCTTGCTAATGCTTGTTCAGACAACAAGTTCATTGAATTTTTTTTGATTTCCAAGGTACAAGTCATTTATCCCATTTGTTGTTAGAACTAACAACAAATCGCAAACTGATTGCTACCTTCCCAGAGATAAACACATCGTAAAGCCCTACTTAAATTATTTTAGAAGTTTATTATGAGAGGAGACTTAAAGAACCACTTGAGAGTAGGCTTATCACAATTTCTAGTGTAACCAAAGATGTAATCAACAGCAACATGCATTCATTTCTTTATTCATTCACTCATGTATGCATGCATTCGTTCATTCAACAATATACCATAGTGGTTAGAAGATCAATTTAGATCTGCCACTTTCCTTCAATTTAACTTGGGGCAAATTGTTTACCAAATCTAAGCCTCAATTTCCTAACCTGTAATATTAGAAATATTTGTAGTACCTAATCAAGAGATGGGTTGGAAGAAAAAAACAGAAATAATGCATGCAATACAGAAGTTCTCATAGATATTACTAAGTAAACATTGGTCATTATGAATAAATGACAAACACTTATGAGGTATTGTCTATAAACCTGGTGTCATACTAGGTACTTAGGATACAACTGTGGAACATGGACATCATTTATTTTCTGCCTTGAAGGAACTCACAGTCTAGCAGTGAAGACAGATCTAGAGTCAAGTGGCGGTAACAAAGAGATACAATTTTTATAAGGATGGAATCAGGTTCCATGGTGACATAAAGAAAGATGTGACCACCTTGGCTGCAGAGGAGTCAGAAGTCTTGAAGAGAGAGCACTGGTCAGATGGAGTCGAGGGAAGTTAGGACCAAGGATCAGCGAGGGGCCAGAGCATGGGACCCGTGTTGGGCCATCAGACTGGAACTGGCATAATGGGGTCAGGTTGTGAAGGCCTTATGAGCCATTTAAATAAGAACTTTGGACTTTATTGTTAGTAATAGTAAGCTTATAAACACAGGAGCAACACAATCAAATGTGTTTTTAGAGAGATGACTCTTCTGGGTAGAAAATACACTGGAAAGGGAAAAGACAGATGACAGGAAAGCCAGTTCAGAGGCCTTCATCCTGGCTCAGGAGATACAGTGGCTTGTTGGACAGAGGTGCTGGCTGTGACTGTGGACTGGACATGGTACTGAGGAGGACAGAGGTCCCGGGGATGGCAGCACATGCTCCAGGTTAGAAACTTCTGCAAAGGTATCCAAAGTACTAAAGCTCACCCAAAGTTGCATTTGTATGCTTTAATTCAAGACTACTTTGATGGTAGTAGATGTGAAAACTTAGATATGGAATATTTCTTTTTTTTCCAATGAAAAAAACTAAATTAGGTGCTCTAACTTCCTCAACCAATCCTAGACTAGTCTAAAAGGTAAAATTATATGTACTTACTTGTTCCTTTTCTTTTTTTTTCCATTGATCTTAGAGAGAGTGAAAGGGAGACAGGAAGGGAGAAAGAGAAACATCGATGTGAAAGAAATAGCAATCACTTGCCTTCTGCACGCCCCTGGACCAGGAATCAAACCTGCAATCCTTCCTTCGGCTACCGGACAATGCTCCAACCGAGTGAGGCATGCTGGCGTAGCACACTGAGGAAGGCTACCTGCTCGTTTCTCAATGACTAACCCCCACCTCTTTCCCAAGCTAGGTTAGGTTCTTCTTTCTTATTTTCCTCCAGTGTCCTGAGCTTACCTCAACTCAGCCGCTATCACACTTGTGTTAGAATTGTCTTTTCATTGATTTGCATTTGTGTCCAAGCCACATGAGCTTGAGGGCAGGAACTGCCACCTGCTGCTCATCCTTGTGTGTCCATGCCTGGCACACAGAGGAGATCTATAAGTGAACAGGAAGGAAGGAAAGAAGGGAAGGAGGAAAGCATTAACTAAGAAGATAGGAGAAAGAATTGCACCAGATATAGGCCCTGAACACAATAATGAATTTTCTTTGGCATAAATGCACACATTTTCTGAAACTATGAGCGTCAGAGACATACTGTACTTAGATTGCAGGCCCAGTCTTGAATTACTTTCTATTACAGTGAAAAGAATATGGTTTCTGGAGTCACATATCTGTGTTCAGATTCTGCCTTGGCCAGAATTAACTCTGGTTAATTAACTTTGTGACTCATCCATAGTGCATAAACATAATTATATCACAGGATTGATAAAAGAGCAAATTAAATAATATGTTAGATAATATTGTATGTAATAGATAATCTATACATGGGAGCTGTTATTATAAGATACTTCTTAATAGTTTCTAATAAGCTGAAAACCTTAAAACCACTAAGAGGTCACAATTAATGATGGTATCCTTCAGGGAAGGAAGAAACCTCACCAGTGAGAACCAAGGTTCTCATGGACACATAAATTTATTTTCTCTCAAAATTATTTCATGCAGTCACCTAATTAGCCAGATAACTGAAAAAAGAAAATATTTCTCAGCAAGGCACTAGCCACTTGACACAAGTTAAAAATATTCAGAATATAATTCTGTACTTGAGGAGGTAAAGTTTAAGAAAATGATAAATAAATGTCCAATAGAATTTGGGTAAAATTTAACATTTTATGTATAGAAGTTATAAAATTAGTTCCATTGACTGAAAAAAGAAACATAAAATGATAAAGAGCTACTATGGTTTCAATAGCTCTCCTTAATGGATTGGCAACTCATTAATTATATCATCTTCACCAAATGCTTGAAAAATTACAAGGTATTTATTCTCTCTATAAGCAATATTAGGTAGGCATATGGAATTGTAGATTCTACAATATCCCAAGTCTCTTAGGCTCTTCTGCTAATAAGTTGGGGGCTACTGATAATGGATTAAAGAAATAGTGAAAGAATTCAGAATATATTGAAATGTAAATGTCCACTTTTTACACATGCTTCAAATATTTTAATCAAGGGAACTCTTGTTAGATAATCTGGAAAAGGACAAAGTACTAATAGGACCATTTGAGTATCTTTCCTTTCCTAAACTGGTCTTGTTCTTAGTCTACTCTGTACATTATACAATATCTTACATTTTCACAGTCTGCCCCATATAATTTCCATACATTTCTCAAAATTTTACATATGTAGGTAATATTGTATTTGTGATGGGTTTACTCCAACAACTAGGTTGAATGCTCTTTGTGGGTAGAAACAATATCTTTTACTCTTCTTATATGTGCAAGATAACTTTTTACACTCTTGGTCAAGTGTAAAAAGAATAAATTGTTACCTGATAGGCTAGTTGGCTTTTTGATGTTGTTAAAGACCCAGTGGGAGTTTTAGATGAAAATGAAGTTCTACTTTGGAAACAAGGCTGAGTAGAGGGTAAAGACAAAGAGGGACTTCATTTGTGAGCAGTGGCTGAGCTTTGAGATGTGGGGGAGGGAAAGAATGGCTGACGGGTGTGCGGCCTTGGGTCCACATGGCTTGCAGTCAGCTCAGCATCTCTGCCCTCCACGCCGAGAGCTGCCAAATTAGTCTCCCATTAGTAATGATCCCCAAGTTAGCTTTAGTTAAAGAACTGAAAGGAGCTGCAGGTACTTCTGGCCATTAACGGCCTTTTTCAGTGGCTCTGTGAGCTTGCAAGCTTTCTCTCGTCCTAGAATCCGATGGCAGCATCTACGGGGCCTGCTGTGAGGCAGATTGCATCGAAACAAATCTGTGTGAGCAGCTTCTCATCTGAGAGCCCTTGCCAGAGCCAAGAAGCTCATGTTTTAAGTTTTAATTAAAGACAAACTGAACCATTTTAGGGAAAAGTTTGGGCACTCCTGGCTGGGAAGACAGCCATATACTCTGTGTAGGTGGGGTTATCATGGGTTGTCTCCATCTGTGTAGTGGAATGTTAAGGGCAATACAACTACCAGGAATTAGGAAATAAGATGTCGCTCTGGTCCTCAAAGAAATTTAGCAGCACAATGTGGAGGGAGGCATAAAGAAAATGTGGATAAATACAGGGATATTTTCCATATAAATATAGACAAATGAAAAAATAAAAACTTTCAGAAGGAAAGTAAAGATACCCTAAAAATGTCAATTGAGAGTTTTCGTCTTAATTAAAACTCAATGTGTTGCCTTAAGAGTCAAGTTGGAATTTATGAACATAAAATAAGAAGAGTTTCAGAGGTCTTACACTCCCAGACTATGTACTTTCCTAAATTAACTCTCACAAAGTGGTTTAAGATGCTACTGTGGTTATTTGTATTACTGTAACACTTGGATCCATGAGGCCCAGAGCCCCAGTTATTTTATGGTTATAGTTTACTTTTTTTGGTTCATGCTTTCCCCAAACCTGGAGGACTCTTGCCTCCAGACAATCTATTTGCCGAATAACCACTTACAAGCACATCAGAAATCATGTGAAATTTGCATAAAGAGAAAAAACAAGTAAAGCATGATATTCCCAAAGGAGCCAAATATTAGTCCCTTGAAATCTCACTAAGTCTTTCTCCATATTTCTGAATGAAAATTCTTCTCAGAGTATGCCATTAAAATCATTCTAACCATATTTGATTTTTGCCTTCTCTATACTGTGGCTCACAGCTCTTGGTCCATTGCCGTGATGGACAGAGATTTCCTTTGCTGATGAGCTAACTGCTTCCTGGGCTGAGCCTTCTCCGAGTTTGACTTGTCTTTCTTCAGGAGCACCCTCAGGTCTTTTTAGGCACTTAAGGGATTCATAGAAGTATTGTAATATGATCAAGGCCACAGATCTTTTGGAAGAGTGCACAGATTTTTCAACAAAACACAGAGTAGCGTTCCCCATCCTTTAGGTTGTTCCACCCAGTAACAGTTCAGCTATCTTTGAATGTCAAAAGCTGACTCCAGGTGGAATTATTGCATCTCCTGGCAGAGGAACAGAGATGACCCCAAGCTTCTATTTCCTTCTTTAGTCTCTAAGAATGTCTTCATCACTGTTCTTTGAAGATGGATTAATAGAGCCATCCTTGACTTCAGTGTATTTCCAAGATCCCAGTAAAGACAATTGACCATCTTTTTCCCCAAAGAACTACTTCCCTTTGGCAAGGCACTTCCAAGACACTCTGCTGCAGGAGCTCACAGACACAGTGATGCAGCTAGGTGCCAGGTCAGATAGTTGGGACCCTGGACCCACTACACATTAACTACATAACTTGGGTAAGAGTTTACTGTGGCAGAGACTGGTTAGTTGTTCACCAAACTGTTTTTCTTTTTCTCTTGTTCTCACAACTAGACTATTTCTCCTTCCTTTCTTTGCAATTAGAGACAATTTTTGTGACTGTTTTTGGACAGTGGAACATGGGAAAAGGTGATGTATATACTCCATGTGATTCCACACTCTCTTCTCCATTCACCAGCGGGAGAGGTCTCCAGGCTCCTTCCATTCTGGACCCCCGAGTTGTCTGCAGGATTGCCTGACCAGGAACACTCTGTTGGGCTATTGTTTGAATAAGAAATAATCTTCTGCTTTGTCAAGACACTGAAATTTGGGGTTATGTGTTAGAAGATAGTCCACTCTAACTAGATTCTCTTAGTCTCACTTCCTCTTCAGTAGGATAAATACAGTATTTTCTATGGTAGGTGTGAAGATGAAAGGTAGACTTAAGAAGCATCTTGTTCAGTCTCTGGCACATAGTAGGTATTAAAAAGTGAAAGCAATAATAAAACTATAGAGCTATACATCTCTCAGGCTCCGCAGTGGTGGTGTTGACCACCTCTCCCTTTCAGGCGAAGATATGTTAAAGCAGGGAGCTGGACCTGAGAGCCAGTGTTTATCTTTGAGCACAAACACCAAGCCCCACATGCCTCTGAGTATCGGTTCCACAGCTCTGCTTTTTCCATGCCGATAAGATAGAGAAAGGAGACAATAAAACATGCATTTCACTATGACTTTTGAAGATCAGACTCTGCCCAGACAACTCCCACAGGAGAGAAGAATCTGGGCACTCAGGTGAGAATAAGGAGCATACAAAACGGGCACTGAAGAGTTACACCTCCTGAGAGCTAAAATATTGAAATATGACTTCTTAGCCTCCAGCTCCCAAAGATCACTGAGGTACCAGGCTATAGGGAATTTGATATTTACCCAGCTTAGAAAGTACATGGTATCCATTTGCTTGAACTTCAGAGGCTGTCTAGCTCATTAAGCTTTGGAGGGTTTGGGAGGCTGCTTAGGTCACCAGGCCCCTTAATCATCAGTCTCATCAGTGAGGGTAATCTGCATCTCTTCACAGTTCTGTAGTCAAAACCTAGTGCCTGGTGCATCGTAAGCCTCCCATGTATATTAACTGAATGAGTGAGTAAATAAAAATGATATAATGGCTGTGAATCATGGCAGAGAACAGAGGATGGAGAGGGCCACATGCAGACGAGTACAATACCATTCTGTAACCTGCATTATGAGCTCTCTACCAAGGAAGGGGTAAACAGCACATTGAATTCACCTAAATTACAGAAAACAATTTGTTTCAAAATTTAGGCATTTGTACCAGGGAGAACTGCTTCCAAACCATCTTGGGCATACAGTTTTTTACTCTATTTGAAATATTTTTAAGGAAGAAGATTCAATAAGCTCCCTCAATAAATGACTCTAATATCTGACCACCTTATCTGATTACCTACTTTCCCTTGAAGCTATTTCTCCTTGTTCCGTCCTTTGTGGTAATAGCAAATAGCTAATAACCTCCATCTACACATCCAAAGACCTTTGAGGTAAATTATAGGAGACACAGTTCCCACTTCCAAAGAGCAGACAATCTACCAAAGGGAAAGAACAAATGTATTAGCTATGCTTGAGTGAGAGGGAGCTATTTGGGGTAAGGCAGTTTCAATGATTCTTTATATATGGCAGCAGGCTATGGTACACAGTGAAGAGTTCATTGTCAGTAAATAATGTGACTTCTCAAGCTCTGGCAGAGGAGTGGATCATCCAAGTGTCCCAGTTAATAAATGGAAAGGATAGAAAATATGTATAATTTTGAGGTCTAATTTTTGAAACGGGAAAACTTTTATCTTATTTAAGCCACTATAATTTTGTTTTTGTCACAGCAGCTATAGTTCTATTCAAACAAATTCATACACACACACACAGACACACACACACACAGTATGTATTTTATATCTCAATGCATATATATACTTACATATTCATATGTGTGTATAAACAGGAATTTAACTGAAGAAAGGAATGACTTGAATCAAGGAATATGCATGTAGCAAAGTGTCTGGCAGAATGTTTCGCATACAGTTGATACTCGGTTTTATTAAGCTTCTCTTTCCTTTCTAGTTTGTGTCCTGATATAGACTTACATTTAAACCAATTATAGTTCCTAGAGCCTACCCACACTTGAGGTTACCATTTTTAGTTCCCAAAATTGATATTAGGTGGGTGGGACTACTGATTGTTTGTAAGCTGAGGGTCACTAGTCCTTTGTGGGGAGCAGCAAAACCAGGACCTCTGCTAAGATGCACTCCTTGAGCTCCCCCTGGGCTCACAGCAGGGGCTGTGGGTGGTCAGGCACGAGGGTTGGGCAGTCAAATCAGGAACCCAGGGGCCATTTCTTCAGAACACATGCATCCCAGAGACCTGAGTTTGGAAACTGATGATGGGGAGCAGGTTGTAATGAGACCAAAACCTAGCTCCTCACAAACATTACAAAAGGAACAGTTTGCATCAAAATTCAGGGGAAGCTGGACGGCAGGGATGCTGAAAACCATCAAAGTTTTCAAACAAGAGGAGAGAGAACCCAGATGGAATCTGGTGCCAGCTACAAATCCTTGATCTAAGTAAGACTGAGTTTGGTGTTGAATTTAGTCTTTGCTTTGGGAAGGAAAGTTTCCTAAGTTTTATGTTTGGTCAGGAAGCAAGTCTGGCTAGAGTTGGGGTGAGTGGAAACACATGGCTGTAGAAGGAAGTTTGAAATAGTCCAGGAGCAGCCCTGAAAGCATCCAGACCAGCCAGAGTTGTCACACATCTTGCCATGTTCATTAGTTTTAATCTTTCTTCCTCTAGATAAGATCTAATAAGGGATTTGAGTTTTCCATCTTCTTTCCCCTTTACTAGACTGCTGATGGAGCTATTAATGAGTATGAAATAGCCACAGGGCAGGCAGCCTTAGAGAAGAATAGATGAAACAGATGGCAAGACTAATCCGAAGACAGGATAAGGCCATTAAGAACCCACTCATCATCACTATTAAACATTCAAGAGGTGGTCTTTCTGCACATTAACTTGACAGTAGAGTAGGAGTCACAGCTTTTCTGGGACTCAGTATCAATATCCGTAGAATGTGGAGCTTGGACTTGTTCAGGGGTTGGTTATTAAAACTGCTCTGAGAAGCCCCAAAGTTCTAAGATGGTCCTTGAAGTCACCTCAAGAAACAAGAAGCCTCAGGCCTCCGCCTTAACTAAAGCCACAATACATTTATGTGTTTTATGGTCTGACACAGCAGTCAGATTTCTTCACAGGGTAAAGGAAGTAAAAGTCCTGGTAGAGCTTGTGAACAAGGCTAATTCTGGGGACATCCCTGGCCCTAGCAGTGCGGGACTCAGCCTTGAACAAGCACCACACGCCGTGCCGCAGCTTCTTTTCTATCCAGGCAGCGATGACGAGGTTCAGGGGGGAGAAAATATATCCAGTCCCTTGTTCACCAGAAAAACATAAATTGGCTGCCTAAACTCTCACTTTCCTCACAGACAGGATGTAAATAACAACTTATCGTTTTAAAAGTAATACACCGTTAAGTTATGCAAAAATAGGCCACGTTTACGTCTCTCACTGACCACCTCATCGTCAGTGCTGTAAGTTAGAACGGGATACCGTGGCAGTGGGCGGCGCCCTTGGAAAGAGGGCAGTGGATATTTAAGGAAGTTAGCACAAACTTGGATTTGGGAAAAACATGGAAAGACTGTTGAGAATGTTCACATCCTGCTCCTTCGCCACCTGTCCCCTGCTTTACGGTCTCCCTCCGTTTTAACATCTGGGGCAGCTGGTTTCTCTGAACACAAGAAAAACACAAGATTTTCACTTAACTCTGACACATGCTTGCTCTTAGAATGCATTTAAAACTGGTGCCTCTTTATTGCTTTCTTTCATTTACATATGTCTATCTAGCACCTACAATATTATCAGGCTTGCTTGCTCTGTCTCTCCAAATATATATATGAGTGACATGAATGAAAAAGACACACTTTTTTTCTGTCTACAAGTGCTCAATATGCAAAAACATTCTGTATTCTAAAAGTAACATAAGTTCTCTTGCCTTGTGGAGATAAATACAATAATACTGATATATCCTTCCAGGTTGTTGTTTCTATCTATTAAGATGTCTATGTGAATATATTATTTAGATATGTTACTCATTTGTAATCTGATTTTTTCATGTATTACCAAAATATGTATCTCAGTCCTTGGGGTGGGTGACACCAAGGTCCAAAAGAGCAGCTAAAAGCAGAGGTGTGGCTTGAGACCCAAGTCAAACTGAGTTGAGAAGATGGACTGAGGGAATGATAGGGGACTCAAGACTTGGCAACTTTTAGCTTAAAGTAAAAAGCTGTAAGTCTAGCAAGTAAAGTGTATGTTAAAGCTTTTGTTTTAGAAACTACAGATAAGGCCCATCCTGGCTCCTTGGAAAACAGCTGACCTCCTGGGACACTGCTAAAGATTACCGCCTGGGGAGAAGTGGAGGCATCTGGGCCTTTGTGTTCCAGGAACACAAAAGAACAGCTAACTGCCCAGGACAGGAATGTTGCAGCTTCTGAATCTCAAAGCCCTCACCGCACCTTGTTTATTTCCCCCATTATTAAAAGTCTAGCCTGGAAAGAGAAGACAAGATGGTCTTCTCTTTGGAGTATGAGCCCGCCATCTTCACAGATCACTGGCCATCTGAAAAAAGCGCCCATAAAGATTCAATCACTGTCATTGCTTATTGGGTTTGGTAGTGACAGGCAGCCCGAACGTCGACGTCTTTTCTGGTTTCAAGAGCAGAGAAAGGGTGGAGGCCCAGTCCTGGGGTGAGATCAAATGGCACTGCTTCCCTAGGGCTCAGGGCTGCGCGGGGCAGAGGCTGGCCTACCTCCACATCCACACTTGTCCCTTTCCAAGCTGCCCTGTCTTTGCATTACACCTTGACTTATGGGGTATATTCTTATCTTTGGGGCCATCTCTGCATTCAATCTGTTAAGTCAGAAATTGCAAGCATGTGTGTAGCCCATAAGCTAGATCTGGTTCAAAGGTAATTTCACTTGCTTGTAAGATTTTTAAAATTAAAAAATAAAAACGACTTATTCATAAATTTAAAAATTCAAAAAATAAACAAACCAACAGCAACAACCCCAAAACCAGCCTTGCTGACCATTCCTACAAAGGTCAGAAGCCTGGGGGCTGCAGTCCAGCAAGTCTGCATGACAATGACTGGCTGGAGCCTTAGGGCAAGCGCTGCCATGTCATTGCACAACTCAGTTACCTGACGGAGCTTTAGAAACTCCAAAACTCCAGAGGCTCAGGTTAGACATCAAGCTAATTAAATCACAATGTCAGGGCAGTGGGAGCCACGTATCAGCTATGTTTAAAGATGCCCAGTAATTCTAAAGTCCAGAAAAATCTGAGAACCACTGCCTTAGGGCCCTTTGAACCCAGTCTCTCCGCCTAAGAGAACTCCATTCCTTCCAAATATCCACATGGCTTGATGACTCACATCCTGTAAGTAATTCCTCTCCTGTCACTGTCTCTGATAACTGCCAAATCTACCCTCCCTCACCCCAATCTGATACACCTTTACCCTACTTTGCTTAATTCCTTAGTGTTTATCATCATTTAACTTACAATGTATTCACTTATCTGCCTGTTTGTTATCTGTCTTTCACTACTGAAATATGAAACCTTAACAAGGCAAGGATTTTTGCCTGTCCACTGCTGTGTTGCCCACATTTAGAACAGGGCTGGTCCACTACAACAGCTGTCACTTGTTGCATAAGTGGGGTGATGCTGAGAAGCAGTGGCTTTCTTTAGATGCAGCAGGTGTCCTTCTGTTGCCACAGCATACTTCAGTCCTCTAAGTTACCCGCCAAAGTCCCCTATGAATGTGTGACTCTAGATTTCACTCCTACCCTTAAGTCTAATGGCAAATAAAGGTCATAAGAAATGTCAGCTAAACTCACTATTGGTTTAAGATGAGATGCTAGAACATTGAGGAAAAAAAAAAAAAAAAAAAACATGAGTAAAGAGCTTTCACAGTCCCGATGTATATTTGAGTATTTCTTTGCTTCTGAGTTATAGAGACAAATCATGAATCATCATGCTTTCTGATCTCATCTCAGTTTGGTACTCGACATACAAGAAGTGTACAACCCATTTAACAAGGTTTTTCTTTCTCAGCAAGGGCCTGAACAAGTTGTTCTATAGCAGAGCACTGATCAAAAGTGACAAACATCATTATCCTTGGCAGATTACCAGGAGTTCTGCAATTAACAACAACATGAATAAAACTACTTTATGGACTTTAAAGTAAATGTAGCTTGATGAAGGGAAAACATATTCATCTTGCCACAAATTAACCTTGGGTTAGAACTCTTCACATTGAATACATTTCTAAGGTTACTGAGAACTTCTGTAGAAAGAAAAGCAAATGGAAAGAAGAAATAAAGTAAACTGTCACCTTGCAAGCTCCGCTTCTATAAATTCATTAGCAAACAGTATTTATTCAGGACCCTGTGCACAGAGCCCCACTCTGGGTGCTCAGCGGTGTCAGTTAAGAGAGAATATTTGTCTTCCAGCACTTACACAATGCAGTAAATGAGTCCGTGTGACGAGCTGGACTAAGAGGACAATGTAGATAAAAACTCAATTAAATTCTGAAAAAAATAAAACAACCAATAACTAATTCATAAGGATCTTTGTATATGATATTTTGCAATTTTGAAATTTTGATCCTCTTCTGAATTTATGTAGTAGGTAAATGCAAAGCTATATGAATAAAATATTTACACTTGCATGGCACAATCTGACAGTATCTGGAAAGGAAGAATATCTCTTCTAAATCTGGGATCACATAATCTATGTCTATTTCTATGCATGCAATATATTACTTTTCCTCAGTGTAAATAAACACGTACTTGTACGTGCCAGTTATCTATTTGGTCTGAGATACATCCCCTGACCTCCCTTTCTTAGCTTTATGCAGGGGGCTGGGCCCTGCAAACTACATTTCCCAGCTTGCCTCTCCAGCAAGCTTTCAGGTAGATGAAGAAGGAAGCCCTGGCAGGACGTGAGAAGCTGGAACAAAGGGAGCATCCAGGATGTTTCTCTCTCCTTCTGCTTGCTTTGGGTGGCTTTGTCTGCAGTGGCCAACTGTCCTCTCTTGTACCAGCCACAGCTGGGCAGTCTCTTCCCGTGCAGGGCAGCTCCCTACCATAGTCCAAGTCCCAGTAGGGAGACTTAGACCCTTCCCCTTGTTCCTTCAGCCTACGGGTAGCAGTGACTTCTGCTATTGTTAATATTTGGCTTGATCTTGTAAGACTTGTATAAAATCCCTCTGCAGACTTACTGAATTTTCTGGTTGTTTTCCTCAGTGACTCTAACAGACAAATACATACTGACTTGATGCACATTTATTATCATGTTATCCTGGTACTATCAAAATCGGTGCACAGTGGGGATGAGGAATTACCACTTTTTCTACCTCTGTGTGAGGAAGTAGAGAAATGCTAAACTACATGGTAGGATTCAAGACGAAATGGAGAAGTGAGAGTCAAAACACCGCACGCAAGCACACTCGAAATAATACAAGTTCAGAGATTTATCTAGAAGTTAGTTCTCTATGTTTTTAAGTTAAAAAAAAAAAAGATGAGTCATTCTACACCTCTCTCTATTCTTCAAACTTCCCTCACCACCTGGCTGGCCCTTAAGTTTTATTTATGATACCTCTGAAATGTTTCTTGAATCTTACCCTTTCTTTATTTCCTCCGACACTCCATTACTTCAGGTAGGCCCACTTATTCTTACCTCCCCACAGTGAGTTCTTTAATTCATCCTCCACGAGATTGCCAGGGAGTGCTTTCCAATAGCCAAACTGCTCCCATAAATCCGTTCTTTTAAACTTCTTAATGAAGCAAATTTTCTATACAACAAAATGTAAATTCTTTTGTATGTCATACAGGGTGGGGCAGAAGTAGGTTTACAGTTATTCACATGGAAAATACAAAAATGAATAAATAATAACAGAAGAATAAACTCTGTGTTTTGTGTACTCACAACTGTAAGACTACTTTTGCCCAGTCCTGTGTATGGTCCTTCAAGATTTGGCCCCTACCCATCTCTCACCCTTATTTCTCTTTTCACACTCTCTATTTGCTCTCTCTTCAGTTGTCTTGAGTCACTTGTAGTTCCATGAGTAAGCCACACAATTTCTGCCTTTTCACCTGTAGGATGCCTTCCCCTTCTTCTTGGCCATGAGAAAGCTGTGCTCATCCTTCAAAACTCAGTTTGCCTATTAACATTTCTAGGAAGTTTTTCTGTTCTCAGTAAGCAGGATGAAAAACGCTTTGACTTGTATAGTACTTTGGGTTTTAACAATTGCTTTTACTCAATATCATTGTTATCGGTTCATATGATTCTCCCTAACATGATTCTAGTCTTTATTCCATATACCATTGTATTCCCAGCATTGTGCCCAGTGGTTGGTACTTAGTAGAGCATTGCTGTATTTTCATTAACTGACTTGGTGACAGTGTTGACTTCATAACACCTTCTTTGTCATGTGTCTCTCCAGCACTTCCCTAAGGTCCTCCTCAGAGAGGGAAGGCAAGTTCTCCAGGCCATGGGCTCAGCTCTTTCCCAAGTTTGTCTCTCTGGAGCCCTTTTGAGCAGCCATTGTGAACCTATTCTAGGTCATGCTTAGCCACCTACATTCTCCTGTCCTTTCTACTTCTAGAAATTGAAAGGGTAAGGGAATACATGCTATGGTAGAGAAAGTTGTAAGAAAAGAAGACAGTCCTCTGTGGGTTTGTATTGCTTTGTCACTTACCATTTATGTACACTATATCATTTTGTAGCTACATGCCTTATGCATATGGATAAAAGCAGCCAACGATTGTACATCAAATGAATGATCTCTCCCACTATGTTTCTCCATATACCCAGAACTGAAAGCCAGAGCGGATAACAGATTGTTCTCCAAAGAGGTATAGACTTTTACCTCCATGTTGTTGCCTCAGCCTGGAATGTCCTTCCCTTGTTCTCTATCCATTTGCAACTTATCAATCAGAACTCAAATCAAATGCCATCACTTCTGTGAGTGTCTTTCTAATCTGTCAAACAGAATAAACAGCTTTTCCTCCTTCCCCATAGCTTGCTGTCACTATCTGGCATTTTACTTTGGCCTGCCTTGTATGTTAATATTAGGGTTTTCTTTTTTTGAATGTCTGTCTCTTCTATTTGTGATTTTCTTAGGGCAGAACACTTGTTTTCCTAATCTTCTCTTTCAAGACTTGGTATACTAGTTGGCATATAGATTATACCTAACAAATATTGAGGTTGAATTAAATTAAATTGAAATATGTGAATTAATCAAAGAATTCACATGTGGATTATTTTGAATCAGTAAATATTTTAGATTGTGTGAAGACAGTGAGAAGCTGGATGGGTACTCAGCAATTTTGTGAGGTGTCAGAGACTGAATGTGCTGAAGTGTATTTGGGTTGTTTGCCCATTCTTTAAGTATGGAGTTTCCTCAAAAAATTAAAAATGAAACTGCCTTATGACCCAGTGCTTCTACTTCTGGGAATATATCTGAAGAAATCTGAAACACTAATTCAGAAGAACATATGCACCTCTATGTTCATGGTAATGTAATTTACAAAACCCAAGATTTGGAAGCAGCCTAAGTGCCCATTAGTAGATGAGTGGATAAAAAATGCTGTTGTACAATTACATAATGGAATGTTACTTGGCCATAAAAAAAGAAGGAAATCTTTGCTTTTGCAGCAACATGGATGGTCCTAAAGGGTATTATGCTAAGTGAAATAAGCCAGTCAGAGAAAGACAAGTACCATATAATTTCACTTACATGTGGAATCTAATGAACAAAGTAAAGTAACAAACAAAATAGAAACAGACTCACAGATACAGAAAACAGACTGACAGCTATCAGAGGGGAGAGGATTGAGCAAAGAAAAACCCTCATAGACAGCAGATAATAGTATGGTGATTACCACAGGGAAAGGAGGTGGGGTAGGTGGAAGAGGGTACAGGGGAAAAAATTGGTGATGGAAGTGGATTTGACTTGAACACACAATACAATATACAGATGATGTACTATAGAATTAAACACCCAAAACCTATATAATTTCATTAATCAGTGTCTCCTCAATAAATTCAATACAAATTTAAAATAAAACAGCATGAATGTGGCACCTTCAAACTTGTTTCCACTGCTTCTCTGCTGTTTACCCTCAGCCCTGTATGAGAGTGTTAGGTATCGACATCTCAGGCCTTGCTGAGGCGTGTTATAATAAAAATCTAATGTCTAATCATCTCAAGAGCAGCTGCATTTTAACTGGAAACACTTGAAGCCTAAAAGGAACCAAAGGAATGAACAGATCATGGTGAAACTTCAGAACCCTTGATGGAGGAGAGGGACAGTGAGTCAGGGATAACCTTCAGAGTCCCCACCAAGTGCATAATAGTAGCAGTTGCTGCCTTGCTTTTTGTTGGAGATAACTGTTTTCGGTCTTGACTATGAATAAAACTAAGACTGTTAAAAACAAAAATTTAAAGGGACTATGCAATAGTTGTACTTCAACCCTGGTCAAAAACCACTGGTGTTTTTTCTTAAATAGAAACCAATCCTTAGAATAATTTAAGCATTAGAAAGGAGGCTTCTATTCTTTTAACCCTGAACAATTGACAGGGAGATGAATGGAAGCCAGGAGGCACCCTCAACATGAAGGAAACTGCCAGAGGTAAACATTAGTAGTTTTTCCCTGACTTTGGTTCCTTGTACAGCTGCTGCCCTGGTCAGTCTCCCAAAGTAGCACCAGACTGAAGGCATGAGTAGGGCATTGCAGGTATTTATGGGGCAGGAAAGAAGGCAACACCAAAGAAGCAAGACAGAGCTTTCATCAGACATCTTTTTTCCAGGGAATGTAACACACATTAAAAACCTCATCTCATTAACACCTATCATTTTTTTTAGTGTTTTTGTAAGTACTTGTAATTTTAAACAGACTTTTGTATCAGAAGGTATTAGTGACCTCATTGAGCAATTAATGCTATAGATTCCATACTTCAGAACTCACTTTAGAAAATAGACATTGGTCAAGTCAAGGCTAAGAAAAGATGATGGAAAGCAGATAGGGACAGTGGGTGAACTAAGCAGGGGAGAGGTTCAATTATTCTGCTTCTGTGGGTTGTCAGGTGAGATCGACTTCTCTGATATTTTATGTTCAGCAAGCAGTTTCTTCTTAAACACTTGCTTTGCAGTGCTGCCCTGTCAGGGTATTTTTGTGCTCTGTGTTAATAAGTCAGAGAGATCAGACAGAACATTCATGAGTCTATTACTCAAATCACCATCTGATTTAGGCAAATGATAAAGAAATCACTTTAGTGATATCCAATCTTCTCATTAAGCATCAGCTCCCACACCTGAGGTCCCCTTTCAAGACTTGTGTGGCATGCTTTCCTACTGTCATAGAGGAACTGAAGAAGAGGCTAGAAACCCTGACCTTATCCCCCCTGTCTCAGAGCAGTGAGGCTTAAAGTCCTTATGGAAGAAATGAGGGCATGAGGAAGTTTTCAGACAGTAAAAATGAGATAGGCAGATAGTCCAGGGGCCACATAGTCCATGGCCAGCTTTGTCATGAGTGAGATAGTCCAGCTGCTTAGAATGAATTGACCAAAATACAAATTTGGAAAGCCATTATGATTCACAAACCACAGTGTATGTGACACCAAGAACATTTGCTTTGTCATTGGGTTTATTGCCAGCAAGCCTCAGGACACTTGTCCTTTTGATGTATCTGCAGCCAAAGCTTGGTGACAAAAAGCATTCCCACTAATTATGTTAATAATATAAGTAGACTCTGCCTAAATAAAAATATATGGACCAGTTTGTGCATTAGATTCCACATATGAGTGAAATCATATGGCATCTGTCTTTCTCTGGCTGGTTTATTTCACTTTGTGTAAACTAAACTAACAAGTAGAACAGAGACAGACTCAGAGAGAACAGGATGACAGCTAAGGGGGTGGGTCAGGGGGTGGAGGGACTGAGCAGAAAGGAGAAAGGACTCATGTACATGGACAATGTGCTGACCGCTGCGGGGAGGAGCATTAGAAGACTAAACGGTAGAGGGAAATATGATAAAAAATAAAAGACTAGATGTCAAAACCATTAAATTAAATTAAAATAAGTTAAATAACAAAAAATATGTGGAGGAAACAGAAAAATTAGCAAGTAATTATTCATACTTGAAAGGGAAAAATAAAAGAATAAAAACTATTATTCCCATGTGACTGTGACATCAAATCCAGCCTCTCCGAACATGAGACAAATTCACTCACCATTGTCTTCTAAGCAAATAGTTGAATGACCTGGATAAGATTTAGATATTATCATCAGTACTTATTTTACAGAATGGAGGCAGTAAAATTTTCTAAATTCAAAAACATTTTCTGTAATTTTCTTTAGATTTTTTATAGGAGAATATTAAAATATTCAATTGATGACTGGAATTTATGGATGTCATTGGTAATTTCTTTAAACTCTCAATGCGTTATAATCTCCTGATGGGGAGAAGGCATTCACCCACTACTGTGCATAGACCACTGTTCAAAAGCAATTTAGAAATGGTCAAAGTTGCAAACAGGGGCTTCCCAAGTTATTGGGATGGCTCAAGTACTCAACCTTAGTCCTAACTTCCTTATTTCTATGAAAAAAAAAGTTTTTCTGACCATTTGCTGTCATCTGAATTGTTGCACTTGCTGTCTGACTGGTTTATTAGTGAAAGTATTGACTAGTGTCAGTAGAAGAGACATAAATTGCCATGAAATTGTTGCCCAGCAAACCTCAGCAAGGCTGAATGAGGCACTTTTAATTCCACCCAATAGCTGCATGGAGGAAATGTGTAAGAGCGAGGGAGAAACAAGTAGATAAACAGATTAAAGATAAATAAGTTGAGAAAGAATTTGAAGTTAGAGATGCTTCCAGGCTGCGTATCCTTTGGATATCTGAAGGCAAGAAGGTCTGTAAATGTACCCTACCTGCTGAGGCTGCAGCAGGCATCTCACAGAAGGCTTTTCATGGCAGATGTCAATACAGCACATATGCAATGAAGTGGGTTCAGTTGTGTGGGTTCATGAAAGAGCTGGTAGGGACAAGGTGATAAAGGCACAACTGATTATTTCTCTAGACAGCATGCCCTGCGAGGGGTAGGAGTGCAGAATGAAGAGGACAGTGAAGAGACGTGAGGGTGAGTGTCCCCCACCAAGCCCCCAGAGGAGTGATTTTGGCCTGTGATAACTCAGAGATAGAATGGGGCCCAGGAAACAGTCTTAACCTGCATATGTATTTGATGAAGTATTAAAGTGAACAGTGAATAGACAAAGATTTAAGATCCAAAATGGGACTCTTCAGCTAATTGAAAGAGACAACAGCAGCAACAGAAAGGATCAGATGAGAGGTTGTCAAGGGAATCTTCTACCAGCTGGAAAGGAGACTTTAACTAAATACAGTTGGTAGCTGTTATTAGCAAAATAAAATCATTTTATTCCCATGCACCTAACAAAATCAGACTCCTCGCTAAAATGGTTACACTGAAGTTAACTGTTTATTTATTAAAGGATCCCAGTGGGTAGATTGAGGCCTTTTTAGCTAAACCTCATTTGTTTTATAAAGTTCTGAACTGAAAGAAACCCTTAGGAAGGCATGCTTCATTTATATACTCACAACTGATTTTTGTGAGATCCTCAGATGGGTTGCTACATCATCAGGTACATGCCCTACAAAGTTGTATCTGAACACAGCCTGGTTTTATTTGGGAATAATACCTTGTATGTGATTGGCATGTGGCAGAATAATCATTATAGACAATGTTTCTATTTCCCCAAAGTAATTCTAGAAGCTTTGTCCCCTCAACCCCTGCCCGAGTCTGACTTATTTAAATGTATAATAGTCTTCTATCATTTCTAATGGTGGTCTTAAAACATCTTCACTTATTCTTCCTCAAACTTAGATATATTCTTTTAGATCTAAACTCAAATTCAATAAAAAGTCATTTCCCAACTTTTAAATCTGCTTCGTTTAATTAAAGGAAGCCATGGAAACACAGTGTTTGCCACTGTAGCTCACAGAAATTTTAGGCATTTCTTTTTTTTTTTTTCCAATTTTATTTTAATGATTGTTCAAGTACAGTTTTCTCCCTTTTACTCCCAATCTAGTCCACCCACCCCCCTCCCAATTTCCCTCCCATTACCACCCTCCCCCTAGTTTTTATCCATGTGTCTTTTAACTTTGTTCCTGTAAACCCTTCCCCTTTTCCCCTGAAATTCCCTCTTCTCTCTCCTCTGGTCACTTTCTGCCTGTCCTCTAATGCAGTGTCTTTGACTATATTTTGCTTGTTCATTTGTTTTGTTGTTTAGGTTCCTGTTAAAGGTGAAATCATATGGTATTTATCTTTCACTGCCTGGCTTATTTCGCTTAACATAATGCTTTCCAGTTGCATCCATGCTGTTGCAAAGGGTAGGAGCTCCTTCTTTCTTTCTGCTGCATAGAATTCCATTGTGTAAATGTACCAGAGTTTTTTGATCCATTCATTTACTGATGGGCATCTAGGTTGCTTCCAGCACTTAGCTATTGTAAATTGTGCTGCTATGAACATTGGGGTGCAAAGGTTCTTTTGG
>PVIA01006415.1:0-44560 GCA_004024845.1 Tonatia bakeri | reverse complement strand
CTGCTGGGTCGAAAGGCAGATTCATTTTTAATTTTCTGAGTAAGTTCCATACTGTTTTCCACAGTGGTTGTACCAGTCTGCAGTCCCACCAACAGTGCACTAGGGTCCCCTTTTCTCCACAACCTCTCCAACACTTGTTGTTTGTTGTTTTGCTTATAATGGCCATTCTGACTGGTGTGAAGTGGTACCTCATTGTGGTTTTAATCTGCATCTCTCTGATAGCTAGGCATTTCTAATATTCTAAAGCAGACATAAACTGATGTGATCTAGTAGAGTTGAGTTTTCGGATCTCTCACTTCACAAACATTTTTAGGGGTGGGGGGAGAGGCTGAAAAGGAACCAGAGTTATCTTCTGGAAAGCAGGCGCCTTGTAGTACAGGCTCCCCCCCCCCCCGCCCTGCCCCAGGTATGTTCCAGGAACCTACCTGTATCAGCGCACCAGCTGGCTTATTGTGAGACGTTGCGGTCAGCTTCAGTGAATTTTTTTTGAAGATTCAACATGTTTGCCCATTTCATCATGGGGGATGTACTAGCACACCTGCCCATACCTCACTGAGTGTTCAGCAGTTTTGGGCCAAAAATGGCCTGACTCCATGCCCCACCCTCCCTATTCACCCAGTCTCACCCCAAGTGACTTTTTGTTATTTTCCTGGATGAAAAAAGTCCTCAAAAGGAAACGTCTTGCCAATGTGGAAGAGGTGAAACAAAAAAATGGTAGAAGCACTAAAAGGCATCAAAGTTGATGAGTTAAAAAACTGTTTTGAGCAGTGGAAAAAAGTCTCTATAAATACATTGCATCAAATGGAGAGTACTTTGAAGGTGACTGAAGTTTAAACATGTAAGATTTAATACACAATTTTTTATAAATAAATTCTCTTTTAGGGCTCCCCGCCACCCCGCCTGCTCATATGTGCAGTCTCCGTACTGTTTGCTGACAGCACACAAAGGAAGAAGATACTCTCAGTCCTTGAGAAACTCGAAAGTCAGCTGTGGATAAACTAGTGATGGTATAAGCTAATACCCATAACGCATTGTGATAATTACCATGGCAAAAATATTTATAAAGGGCTAGGGAAACATGACTGAGGAAATAATTACACCTGTGTTAAATTTATTACTAATTTATGAAGGGAAAAATAATTAAATGAGCTAATCAAGGTCTCAAAGTCAGCTAGATTCTTCCCTGTGTTTGAGAAAGCAGCATGTCCTTCTAGGCATGAAAGGAAAAGAAAACATTTTTCACCCAACTCAATAAAAGATTCACAACCTAAGTGCTGGATGCCTCTGCAGAAACCTACCGGGAAATTTTCTTATACTGCATCAGGTATAGCAGAAGGAAACAGCTAGGAGCTGAGGGGCAAATATCAGCAGCTCCTATGTGAGGAAAAAGAATTGCCAAATGCAGTAGGTATATTTCTTCTCCTATCAGCTTATTTTATCATGATTATATGCTACATTTTCAAATAATAAATACTAACAGTTATCAATTATCAAATGTTCACATGTTAGTTATATAAGTCTGACACTGTAAGTGGAATTTACAGATATTATTTCTAAATTTCATAATGATTCCACTATAAAGCAGACACTACAACCTCCATTCCATAGATGAGAAAGCCACGGCAGAGCAAGAAAATTATCCACGAGTGCGAGCCTCAGGAGCTGAGTGCAGTTCTATCTGATTTCAGCACCTATGTATGCATTTCCCACTCCGCCAGGGAAAGGACTAGCCTATTGCTGATGCCTCGTTGAAGAACAAGGGTAGGCATTCCTCCCTGTGCCTCTTGCCAGTCATCCACGAGAAATGCACACAAAATAACTGTTCCCCTCTTCTCCAATTACTTTGGACCTCCTTGGCCAAGGTAAAATCAATGATCGAGTTCAAAGACTGTTCTAGATTAGCAAATACTCTTCATTCCCCTGTTGGCAATTGATTTTATTCCCTCTTAAGTCTGATCTTGGTTTTGCTAGTAAATATTGCATCTCTACCCTCAATAGCAAACACAGCTGGTTTGGGCTCTGTCAGAGATTTGAAGAACCTTCTGCAAAGATTTAAACTATATAAAAACAATCAGAATGAAAAGGAGAAAGAATGCTTAAAGAAAAGACAACATTTCAAAGTACAGGTTTGGTTTTACTTGCATATGGTAAAGGCCAATGAGAGTTGAGGGGAAAAAAAGATATTTTTATTGTGGTCCTTGTCAAGTGATTCTTCTGAAGAGAACTATCTCAAGTAAATGGTAAGTCAGTAAAATCAATATTCAATTCCTGTGTTTTCCATGATCTAACAGCAAAAAAACATGTCTGCAAAGTTTTCTCTTAGCTGCCAATCGACCTCAATTAGGTTCTTTTCCTCAAGTGTAATATGAAAGGCTAGACTAGATGATAGAATTCTACTTCTAACACTCCACTTTTACATTTGTAAATCCTGGAACCACTGTTCCTTAAGCCACAGTGATTCTATTTCCTCTACATCCATCATTCTTAAAGCTTTTCCACACCTCTGGGGACTTAAAGCTTTGTATCAATAGTAAATGGAGCCACAGGCTATATATGACACAGATTTCAGGAAGGATTACTGCAACTCAACAATTGTAGAGATAAGAAAAGTTTCCAAACATCTGTATTAAGGTATAACGAGCATGCAATAAATTGCACTTCTTTAAAATGTACAATTTCTTCATAGGGCAAATATATGCACCTCTGAAACCATCACCACAACAAGATAGTGAACAAAAATTCCCCCCCGCTAATCCCTCCCTTCCCTTTCTACTCTCATCCATACCAAACCACTTTCTGTCAGGATAGATTGGGTTGCATTTCCTAAAATTTTATGTTAATAAAATCATACAGCCTTGTTTTACTTGGCACAATTATTTTGAGGCCTATCCATGTTGCTATGTGCATCAGTAGATCATTCCTTTTTTTATTGCTGAGTAGCATTCTACTGTATGGATATACCACCAGGCACTTGTCTAGTTACCAACTAAAAGGCACGTGGCTTTGTTTCTGGGGCTTGGAGTTTGCCTCGCTTAGCTCCACGGATGTCAGCCCCTCAGGCAGTGAGGTTGCTGGTCTGCACACTTGGTCGGGAATGGCAGAACTGCCATGACTATGAAGCTAGAAGCGGTGGTGGCTGGGGAGGGAGAGCAGCCCCGGGATACAACAGCACAGTCTCTCACTGTTCTTACTTGAAATTTAGTTGTCTTTCTTAAATAAATGCCTCTCAATTTGTTGTATGCCTACGGCACTGAAATGGTTGTTTTTTAACATCCTTTTTCAGTTTCATCATTTCTTTGGAGAGAGGATTTGTCAAGCTAGTGACACTGTCATTTCAGAAATTCCCTGATTTTTATTTTGATATATTTTTTTCTGACAAGGTACATGAAGAGTAGGCTATTTTCTACTTTTTGGAAAAGTTCCATCTAATAAGAGAAATAGAATTCATGTCCACTTAACTAAAATACAGAACAAAGATAGAGGCACTGCATAAATAAACAACCACAGATTTCTATATGAATTCAGGAGAAGAAAATATCCTTTCTTCTGAAAAGAATTAGGAAAACCAGCTAGGGAGGGAGGAAAGCATTCAAAGAAGCCTTAAAGGGTTGATAAAATTTCAATAAATATCAGAAGACTGAGCATAGCAATTGCATGAGTAATTATGTTGACTGGGATTTCTTTCATTTTTTCTATTTTAAAATGTTAAGAGTAGTACATAAATATACTTTCATTATGAAAATATCAGTTGGTAGTGTTAAAACACCATTATTTCTGTGCCCTCCCTCATCCCCAGCCCTATCCCATTCCTTTCCCCACAACTATTTTCAAGGCCCTTTCCTATGCACTGACATACATATATGTGTAGCAATAGGTTTCTGAACATTTGGATGGAGTGAGTTCATCCACATTTAGATCAAGGGGCAAAAAAGAATATTTCTAGAGCTATGTCTATGTTGACACAGATAAATATTTTTAAAGATCAAAAATTTCCTGGGGACATTTGACTAACATCACTAGCAGTAGCAAATAGTTTGCTTCTTGAGCAAGCGTAAGCAAGCTGTGGTAGCTACGGTGTTCAGTTTATTAGTGAAGGCAAGTGAGGCTACGCTATCCATGATCCCCAGGTTTAAGGCAATAAGAGCTGGTTTCTCACTCACAGGATGTCCAATGCTCTTTGGCTTTCCTGAAGTGGAGACGTCGTTCCCTTCTAGCTGCAGACACTGTGGAGAAAGAAAAAGTAGATGTTCAAGACATTCTATGGTAAGGCCTAGGTGTATATCATTTCTGCCTATATACCATTGAAGAGAATTCAGTAGCAAGTAGGTCCAAAGAAAGTTAACAAATTAGTCTTCTTGTGTACCAGGAAAAGTTAAAAATAGGTTAGTGAATTCTTATCATTTTCTCTTCCCCAGGTTTCCTCATCTGTGAGGAGTGTGGTCAACTATATGATGATTGCAGCCTTCCACTTCTATCCTTTTATAGAGTATTACATTCACTGAGAAAAATCTGACCTCATTTTGACTGCAGATGAATTAAACTTATTTTTAACTTTGGGGATTGTGTTAAGTTATTCATCTACTTGTCATTATGTTGTACACCATATCAAGATAAGAGACTCTCTGCACTGTAGGTAGAGGTCTTAAACCCATGCCCCAGGTAGGCTTCATGGTCAGTGAACTCGTCAGACTGAACGGCCAATGTTTCCTGTGCATTTTTCAGGGGGAATGTGTCCCCAGCTGTCTTCTGCTCCTTGAAGCATTTGGGCCACCCCTTCTGTTCTATAGCAGATGCTGTCAGTGTTCCCCACTGCCCCCCTCATCAATTCATGGGGACCCTGTCCAAGTGCCAGCACCTGCACTCTGCCTGAGGTTTTCCCTGGCCTCCAGAGCCTGCTTACCAAAGTGCCAGGAAACTAATGTCCCCACAAGCAGCCCCCAACCAATGACAGTGGGAGTAGGTGTACAAATGCCCTGGCTCATTCTGGGGCTCAGGCTCCACACCACTCTCCAGCGCCCCCCAGTGAGTTAAGCAAGGGGTAACGGTGGTCACCAGATCACTCACACACCCTCACCGGCCCCTGCCTTTTCCTGCCTCACTTCCCACTCCTTCCACTGTATCCTGCACCTCCCAAGTAAACTGTGTACACTCAAAAATAATAAAATAAGAGACTATCTGAACCTTTATTTTTCTTTCAAAATTCTTCCCAAATTTCAAAAAGTAGTAAAAAATGTAGAATAAAAGTTAAAATAGTTAACTTCTGGGCAATGTGATATAACTGAAAGGGTCAAGATTCTTGAATTTAAGTCCCATGTTTGCTATTGATGATGGATGACATTGAGCCAATCACATCATTTAGTCTCTCTGAACTGGCATTATTTTCATTTATTAAACGGGAGTAACAGTTATGACCGACTAACTGGGATGTTGTATCAGAAGAGAACACATGAGAAGCTGCTTTGTTAACTATAAAGACCTCTACAATTTAAAAAATAATCAACAAGAGAACCCAAAAATGCAAGCAGGAGGGAGCAGAGGACCAGAAGTGCAGGGTACATGAGAAACGGGTGCACAGGAGGAGAGCAGGGCTGGGCTTTGAGACCTCTGCCGCAATCCAGGAGGGAAAACACGTCAAGCCAGGAGTCTAGAGAGAAGGGGAAGGCAGGGATTAAAGTGTGGTGGGGAGAAGAAAAAGTGAGGAGAGGAAGGATGAGGCATCGTGAGTAAAATGAATGACTTCAGAGAGCAATTTCTAAATGTAATCTATTTTTAGGAAAAATTTAGAATTACAGAAAGGTTGCAGAGAGAGCACACAGAGTCTCTACACACCCAGTTTCCCCCATTGTCAACACCTTACATAACCATAGTATATTTGCTGAACGTATGACATACAGAGTAACATACTGAACAGAGTGTCTCACAGAAATACCGTATTTCCCCATGTATAATGCACATTTTTGCCCAAATTTCTGAGGGAAAAATAAGGATACACATTATACATGGGTATAATGATCACATGCCATGGGTATAATAATGATTATAACAAACCCATGTATAATGCTCATAAAAACATGGGTGCACATTACACAAGGGAGTGCATTATACATGGCAAAACACGGTAACACTATACTGATTCATACACACCCCTAGCACTAGTGAGAAACTGAGATTGGTACATTACTATTAATTAAACACCAGACTTTATCTGAAACCCTGGCCCTTTGATAGCTGTCGATTCAGTTTTCAGAGCTGAGCTGAGCTCAGGCTGATTCCTGTCTCCATGTGTCCTTAATTTCTAACTTACTGGCTCAGTTTCAACAGATGCACTGTGAACTAGAGTCATCACAGGAGTCCTTTCTGGGCCTCAAGACAACACACACCTGTGCCCTGATGAACAGAAAATCCAAAAATAACTCTTTAACCTCACTGTTCCTGGAGAAGTCCTTTGGAAGTATTAGGGTGAGGTGATTCAGCTAAATGGGTCCATAAATAAAGTGCTATTATTTTCTTTTTCTTTAACTTGGTCACAAATCACCTGGCTAAGAGCAAGTCCATTCACCAATATAAAGCAGTGTGCAGATGGCACCCAGAAGAGGAGGCATTTTCAATTTTCCACATTCCACATAATTAGTAGAGAATCCTAAAAGAAAAGTTAAGCATGGCAACCCCCCTCAACACCCCCCCAAGATAACCTGAAGACCTTGCAGTGGTCCCCAATGAGAGCTTTAAAGAAAGAGCTTAGATGTGGCCTGTGTTGGGGAGTCACAGTGACCCTTGGCAGTTAGTGGGTCTTCAGGGAAGATGGGGAGCATCTGCATGGCTCAGAACAATCTCACACAATGCAGGTTTGCTGTGCTTAGCCACCAAACAAGCACTGATGAATACAGCCAAGGAAAAGCGACATCTTTGGGGTATCCATGAGGCAAATGCTGAGAATTCAGTAACAGCTTTTTTAATCAGCATTTCCTACTTGGGGCCAGCTCTTCAGGGTAATACTGATGGTCAGAAATGTAATGCATGTGTGTATACGTCCTTCTTCAGCATGGAGGAAGAAGGGAGGCAAATTTCTGGGAAGTGAATCCCAGTGACATAAATAAGAATGACCATAAATACATACACACAGTCCATGAATGGTTTCCTTGCTTTCGTGCGTGTCAAAGCTGCAGCAGAAATAATTATACCCTGGTGCTTGCCAAGTTTCTTAATGCAAGTCCTTCTCTTAATAGAATTCTGAAAGCAAATATCACTAAATATTGTGAAAATGCTTCTCATTATTTTATGTATCTTCTGTCTATATCTGTGTCTCATAGGGCTCTAAAAGCTTCAGCAGGGGCAGGAGTTCTACAGTTCAACATGCATGCTTTTTGAAATGTTGAAAAATTCACGAATTAATTTGCCAGCTAAACTATGTAACGGGATCCTGATTTATTCTCCTAGAGTACAGCTAATGAGTTGCTTTCTTTTTTTCCTTTTTCCAAAGAGGCACACCTACTTGCTGTACTTCCAAGAAGAGTTTTGCCCATATAGAGAGTAAAAATCTCAGTTTTCATTGGCTTACTTACATGGTACGTGGAGTTTGGGAACTGGGCAAAATTGGTTATTAAAAGTGTCATTCACAAATCTATTCATTTCCTTTCCCATTACAGGCTTGCAAATGAACCCTGCTTGCAACTTCCAGAAATCCAGCTATTTATTTTCTGGCGAGCACACCATTCACAGAGTTCCACTAGGCTTGTTTGTTACAATAAACACAAACTGGTTACATCAAACCTTTGCCACTCAAACCGTCACTGGTTTTTTTCTGGCTCTGACACATGTTGGTTCTGAAGAGGAGAAGTGGAGCTGGTGTCCTTTTTATCTCCACGAGCACATACTAACTATGCCATAGAGGTAGAGGCCGTTTAAAAGCTTACAAAATTTCAACAGAGAAAGTCATGCAGTGAAATAGAAATTAGGCTCTGTAAAATCCTTGCACATTCTCAGCATGATTTTTACATACAGTTAATATGTTGATAAGTATTCCAAATACAGAGAAATCTAAGCTTTAATTGAGGATATTAAATACCACTGAAACAAAAACATCTCTTGGTTTAGCCTGTGGTTACAGAACCAGTCCCCAGACCATTGACTTTTCACCAAAATACGGATTTCATGCCCGATTCTGACAAAGAAGAAAACACCTATACCAAGGCCCACTTTACTTCCCCTCAGAGATATCCTTGATTCCATTTTCTTTAACAGAAAGCCGGAATTAGTCTTTTTTTTTTATGATATGCAAACAGAATGCTGTGTATCCACTGCCAGAGATAATGACCGAGTCTCAAGGAGATAAAGCACTGGTATTATTTTAATATCTTGACTGTACTTACCACTTTTTTTGGAATCTAATTCTGCACCTGCCATTGGGAATGTCTTGGAATCAAGGGCTCTTGGTGCCAAAAGGAAACTCAGAGACTAACTGGACAATTTCCTTTGCTTTATAAATATGGATGTGAAGTCACGTGACTTGGTCAATACCACCCAAAGTGCTAAAAGACCTTCATCATAAAAGGTCTTTTGCTACTTTTAAGAAAGACCTTCCAATTTTTTTTCTCAGAAAAAAAAGAAAACAATGTCAATAGGGAGCAGTTATAACGTTTATTGGTGCTTAGGAGAAGTCCTCTGTTGCCAGATTTTAGCGTAAGCCCTTATGTAGAGCACGAATTTCAGTTACTTACCTTATTCCTATGTGTTGTAACTGAGCCAACTTTGCTAGTTAATCTCAAAAGAGAAACGGCAAATGTTTTCATACTTTGATCAGGTTCCAAGATCTTTTCTCTTATTGGAGGTTTATATGTTCCAAAGCCTCATCCCCAAGATTCACGATGAAAGAAACCTCTTTCTGGCCACTTTGTAAATCAAAATAAGGCCTTCCCAATTTTATTTTCCTTTATGGTTTCCTCCATTTACCACATACAAAGGAAATAATGATATTCAGTCATACCTTGTTTTATTGCACTTTGCTTATTGTGCTTCAAGGAACTATCTATGCTTTTTACAAATTGAAGATTTGTGGCAATTCTGCTTCAAGCAAATCTATCAGCACCATTTTTCAATAGGCTCAGGTGATGCTTAGCATTTTTAAATTAAGGTATGCATCGATTTTTTGATATAGTGCTATCACACACTTAATAGTGTAAACATAACTTTGATATGCACCAGGAAAGCAAAACAATGTGTGTGATTTGTTTTATTGCATTTTTTTTTCTTTAGTGCAGCAGTCTGGAACCAAACCCCAATATCTCTGAGATATGACTGTAAATTATATATTGTCAAATCAAGGAGAAATTGTTTGCTTTGATGCGATAAGATATTTCATCTAAGCGTCTTATAATATATTAGTTAAGTCACAGGCTTAAAAATGCAAAGTTCAAGAAATCACAGGAAATGTGCCTTCTCATGTGGTTTATGCTGCTTACAGATTAAGAGATCATATTTGTTAAGACAGTGACTGGCAGCATATGCAAGTCCGTTGGAGGAGTGTGTTCATATTAAGAGTAGAGGTATAACTCTTTGATGAGAAGAGAGTGACTGCCTTGAGATGAGTTCAGAGATAGGAACCCTTTCCACTGGCAGCCCATTGATATTTCATGACTTTTTTGACCTCAGCCATCAATATTATGGCTTCCAGCCATCCCCTCTGTTTTGGTCTGAGTGCACAGGTGGCAATGTGACAAATAAAACAGTTGGGGCACAGGTTAAAATGCCAGTGGCAGAATTTGAGCCACTGTAACCCAGGGAGTTGAGTAATCATAACAGTACCACAGCATCTGCGGATTCAGACCCATGGCACTACTCCAGAAAGTGAGAACTCACGTTACCTTCCCAGAACGATAGTTCTGTCTTTCTTTACCGGCTTCCCACTTACAATAGAGGCCCAGGTTGAAGCACCAAATTCTACAATAACATATAGAATCTGGGAGTCACACTTTCTGAGATTAGTTGACCTAGAAAAGTTGGATGATTAATTTTGAATTATAGCCATTTTCTCAATTTATCTAAAGCAGTGAGCCCATTACCAAAATAATTTTTGTTTTATTTTTAACTACCTTTAAATCAAATATCTCTGAAACTCATTCTGAAAACTAGTTGAAGATAATTCTAGCACTATCAAGTTCCCATAGAAATTTGTTCTTGAAATGGGTGTCACCATTGGCTATCTTGCTAATGTTGCTACTGTCCAACTGTTTATAAAAATAATTTTATTTTCAGTTTTGTTTACCACTTTACAAAAAGACGCTTGACTTAGAACCACAATTTAAAAAGGAAGTAATTATTTTTTAAAAGGATTTATTTATTTATTTATTTATTTATTTATTTATAGAGAGAAGGGGAAGGGAAGGAAAAAAAGAGGGAGAGAAACATCAATGTGTGGTTGCCTCTTGCATGCCCCCTACTGGGTACCTGGCCTGCCATGTGTCCTGACTGGGAATTGAACCAGTGACCCTTTGGTTCACAGGCCCACACTCAGTCTACTGAGCTACACTAACCACGGAAGGAAGTAATTATTGTCGCAGTCTTTCAAAAGCAGGAGTATGTTCCACTGGCTTTGTGTACTATCCTACCACCTCCCATACTGCCACAAACCCAGAGCAGGAAATACTGCCAGAGAACGATGATTTTGAGGCTATTTCTTTGGGTTGCTTCACACTGAAATGTTTTGAAATCCGAAATTCTACTTTGCCATTTTCATGAGTTATTTAAAGCATTTCTTCTGTACACAAGAATGATGCAGGTTCAAGGGTGCCAAGAACCAGCTTCCAACTTAAGCTGACAGGGAGTGAATCCTCATTCCGGAGTCTTCCTATTCCCCTATCAATGATATCACACTCTCCTGAGGAATGTTAAATGTGTGTGGACTTCAGAGATTTTTTTCGCCTTGCCTTTTTATTTTCTTAAATATTACATTTGATTCTATTTTTCTCTCATTTTGGAAAGTGTTTAAATAAAATTTCCTGTTTTTGTGTTCTCTGGAATCAGTGAAAGATATTCTCTCTCCCTCTCTCCTTCCACTCCATCTCGTTGGGACTTGCTGTGACAATACAGAAAAAAAGACCTCAAGCCAATAAGTTGACAGGCTGGCATTTTTAATCTAAATACAGAAAGTATTTCTAGCTAAGTGTAATTCTTCATGAACATCTCTCCATTTGCACTGCCCATCTGATGGGCACTCCTAACACTGCCCCTTTACCCGAGCACTTGAGTTGTTTTCAAATGTATCTCTTTCTGTTGGCACGTTATCCTTTGCCGTCAATCTGTCAATCTTCTTTATCTAGTTAATATCAGACGTTTACCTACTTGCAAGGATATTTCTCTGAGGAGTGTTATGAAGCCCTTCACTGGGCGTGGAAAACAGTCCCTGATATCTTGAGTCCTGAATCCCCAGTACTTTCTCTTCTTTTGAAATATACCACTATGCATGAATTTTAATTAAAACTATACTGTATTCATTGAGGCATTTATATATCACCAATTATCTGAATGAGGGTTTCCCCCCTTTTAAATGTTAAATCATCATCTTTCAACGTGTGTGAAAAATGCTGCTATAATTATTATAAATAATATCTTTTCCTGAGCATGAATTTTCTAAGCTTGGTCAGTTTTCCTTTTCTTGTTTTCTCCAGCAGCTCAAAAACTTCAATTGTCTTACTGGGGGTGTTTTCTAAAGTACAGCCACAAAAAAGATGGTGCAAATGACAATGTTGTGTTTGATATTTATTTTCTCTCACTGACTTCCCTATCAAAACTTCTAAGTCGCGAAGACAAAAGATGCTTTTTCAACTGCTGGCAACACAAAGCTCTTTTGTATTCTGACTCCTCTCTTCCTCTTATATCAACATCAATAAGTATTTTGTGGGAGAGACTAAAATGTCAGTCTTTCTGAGGAGCAATCAAGTCCAGTTTATTCCTTTCTCTGTAATTAAAGCCTGTTTCTGTGAGAAAAGTAAACCAATACCCTAGCAGCTGAAGATAAACTGCCCTGTTATTTTTAATCTAGAGCAACCCTTTCAACAGTGCAACCCCTTGAGATTTGTTACAGTTTTGCATTCTGGAACCAATAGAATAAAGATTCACAGAAGACGAGAGTGAGTAATAATCGTATGGTGTTAAAATTGGGCGTCTTTTTCTAAATGCTTGTTTTTAAACAAACACACTACAAAGAGCCTGGATGGAAGTGGGGGCTTTGATAAATGTGCTTCGCCCACCCAAAATATGAATGTGGTTCTCCTCTCATTCCCAAGGAAGTGCCAGTCCCAACCTCAGTGCTTGACTTTGCCGCAGACTTGAAAATACAAAAAGAAATTCCAAGGAAGAAAGAGAGAAGAACTTAGAAATGCTCAGGACAAATCAACTTCTCAAATCCCACCATAAGGGGTCCCCTAGAGCCAGCTTCCTCCTTATAACACACCCTCCCCGCCTCCAGCTGCCCTGCTCTGCTCTGCTATGAGCTGCCCTTGTCCGGAAAAACACAGGCTTCGGGTTCCGTGTCTGGCTGTTAGCTTCTCTAGGAAAGAGAAACATCTTACCACAATAATCTCATCAACTCAGAAAAGCAAGCCCTTTAGTGTTCAATGCCAGTTGTGCCTCCGCCATTCAATCCCACTCTTATTATTGGATATTTATATTATTAAAGGACGCACTGAAAGGATTTTCTAAACCAAAGTGCAGCCTCTCCCCGAAGCTGTGTAGGACCATGCCGATGAAACTTCTAATACTAATATTCTGAAAAGGTAAGTCTTTTCTCCTCAGTTCTGACTCAGAAAAGTGCCTTCTCACTATGAGCTGCTTTGCCCTGGTTATGGAAAATGAATAACATGTCAGGATTTGTAAAAGATTTCCCAGAGCGAACATCCCTCTCACCCCTGAGACTTTGATACGTCGGTCCTCCGTTCCAGTGCTGTCCAAGAGGAGTACAAAGCAAGCCAAAATATGACCCACATAGCAAATTTTAAATTTTCTTCTTACCACTTCAAAAAAAAGTGAAATTAATCTTAATGATATGTTTTATTTAAACTAATATATCTTAGTTTATACTAATATATTATAGTTTTAACATGTACTCAATATTACAAACATTGTTAATGAGTTCTTTTTATGTTTTTTCATATGGAGTCTTTGAAAGTTAGTGTGTATTGCACACTCACAGCACACTGCACTTTGATTGGTACGTTTGATACACTCTGTGCACAAGACAAGTGGCTGCCACACCAGACAACGCAGTGCTACCTTTCACTGGCAGGTGACTAAGAGACTGACTATAAAGACGGACAATGACCAGGCCACATATGACAATAAACTGACACACAGAGGAAACACAGGAAGCCCACCCAAAACATCTGCAGCAGTTGGTCTGAGGAGATCAGGGATGGGTCAATAACTGCCAACGTCCCTCCCTCACCCCACCCTTCCCACTCAAAATATATTCCCCAATCGATCCTGTATGGTGCCCACATTCATTCACCTGTCTCCAGCTTCACATGCCAAAACCTCCCATCAGAGCCTACCTGAAGCCTTCCCTTTTACCTGCTATCCAGCTTCCCCACTCCCCTGCCTGCCCTGAGTCTGCCGAACACAGAACGTGGCGGCTGACTGCTCACTTTAGTGAGCTCAAAATTACTAGCCTCTGTTTGTTATCGTTTGGGTCTTAGCTCATTTCTGTAAGACCTGAGCTTCACTTTTGATTATTCTCCCTTATATTTGGAAACTCAAATTTGGAAACTGTTTCAGGACAGGGTGAGAGTGGAAGAGGGAAGATGCTCTTGACCCAAGGCAATATGGAGCAGAGTAATTGTAATTGAGTAGTAGTGTGTGGGAACACACACTGAGGATTTTTGTATCTAATTATTACATTCATGTAGGGGCAGAAAAATGTTCACCAAGATTGAGGCATAATGTGGTAAAGATATTGAAGATTTTTTTCTAAATAATAACCCTCTGCTTAGAATTCTGACCCATTAAAATAACTTAAAAGGACCAAAAAAAGTTTCCAAAATAAATATCTTTGAGTTTTAAAGTTGCCATTAAATGGAAAGACTTTATTTTAGAGAAAAATAAAGTGAAATCTGTTTTTACAGTTAGGCTAAGGAAATTATGAGGCTTTATGGAGAAAGAACATCTAATTATTTGCAAGTCATTCACGACCTGACAGTGCCAGGCTCCCTATCCCTGTATTTACTGAATTACAGCCACACCTTGACACAGGGATACTGGGGACTCGGTAGGACCCACAAAGTTAATCACTTCCCACTCTGCAGTAGCAAGTCGTCTGGCAGGCTCTCACCCAATCTGCTTCAAAATTCTACATGCAATTCTCAGACTCTATTAAAAAAAATCTTGCTCTTACTACAGTCCTCTTTCGAGATATTATTACATGGTGAGAATATAGCATTCCTACCCTTTAAAAGATTCACATTGCAAATATCATCCAAAGAGGAAAATTACATCATCTCACTACAAATGTGAGCCTTAATTCATCAATCACTAATTAAGAAACTTAGCCAAATATTAATTTAAATGTCATATCTCCTTCTGACAGGACACAGAGCAGTGGTTTTGATTTGGTCATAACTTGCGCCGCCTGTAAGCCTTGATGTCTGCTATCTTGCCCATGCAGCAAGAGTCTTATCTAGGATGTGAATTTCATTGGAAAGCTGGCTGTCATGAAAAGGAGAGGAGAGATGAGAAAGAAAAACTAGACTCAGAGGACCAACAGTATTTTTATTCGTGAAAGGTTCAGATTAACTCATAAACAACAGAAACATTTCATGACTGGGTAATGACACAGTGTCTACTGTCCACATTTCTCGTCCTTCGGAGGAAACCAGCCCAGCCAGGGTGGCCTCCTGCCACAGCAGTATGGATACGCAAACTAGTTCTAGGACAGGGTTCTTGTCACAGTGTAGCCATACATGCTGTGAGACTTAGGGGAGCCACTGAAGATATTATTATTGACAAATTGCTCCTTTTACTGTTTTAAACATTTGAGAGCTATTGATATTTATTAAAATAAAACCAGTCACAAAGTGATAAAGAGAATAAGAGAAATCCCTCTCCACTGACTAGTACACAGGCATGGGAGAGAGAAAAACTGCCTTCTCCTGAAATCAGGAGCTAGAGGCAATCTTCCTCACACCCCCCCACCCCTTACTCCTTACCATCTTCTCCTCTCTGACCAGATTTGCCCTTGGAGGGTGTATAGGCCAAGTCCCTCCAAAGCCGCATCACGTGTGACTCAAAACGTCCCAGAGACTAAGCCTACTAAGATATCTATTTTGTCTCATATTATGTGATCCACAACCATCACTGCTAAGCCCAAGTTTGGCATTTAATTGACTGTTAATTCAATTGACCGTGATGCATCACTCCAGGCTTCAACCCCTCCCCACCACCCCCAACATTAAAGTCCGCCTTCCCTACCATATAATGGCTGGCTAAGAATATATATATGTTGCTAGCATTTTATTCTAAGTCACTTTTACGTATTAAACCAAATTAATCTTCGCAGGAAATGTTTGCAATAAATACCATGACTATCCAAACTTACAAATGAGAAAATTGAGGCATGGGGTGTTTAAGTAACTCAGCCAAGACTTCTCAGTCAATAAACTGCCAAGCCAGGTTTCAAGCTCAGTAGTTTGTTCTCAGCTCTTAACCACATACATACATTACTGCTTTTTGAGGAATTAGCTCATGTTTTCCTTATCTCTTTATTCCCAGCCCCTAGTGTGTGAATTGTCAGAATTTTGAACAAATAATGGAATAACCAGTGATGACATTGAAGGTAGACTTTCAGTGCAACTTTCACCATGCTGTGAGGCATAAATTCTCAGCTGACAACAACCTTGAAGCTTACTAAGTTCAGCATCCTGGAGCAAGCTGAGCCTGTCATAGGCTCTAGTACCCAACCTGGGCTCCTCTTTCTTGCCAGTCTAGTTGTCCTGGGATTCTCAGTAAAGAGATGGTGATAACAGCTCTTCAATCATGTCTCTGTCTTCTAATCTGTTTCTTACTCTGACACTAGTTTATTTCTTCCTCTTTCTCTTTCTAAACTAATTGTGAAATCTTTATGTACTAAACAATGAAATAAATAGGACCAACTTTCCCTCGTAAATTATGCAGCCAAGGAGACTTATTTAGAAAAATCTTTCTTTTGTTGCTGAGTCATAAGCTTTAGGAATGTTGCTGACTTATCCTATCACAATCCTGTCCTTGAACCCCCTAATCCCCACCCAGTGGAATAGATGAGTTCTTTTTGATTTCTAACATTCTTATCTCATCAGTGCAATTAAAATGTTCCCTGTTGTCCTCTTCATACTTATTTTGCAAACCAACCAAAGCGGATGATATAGGCACATGTCTTCCATGTATCCTGGGGTATGATTTGAGTGATAGTATTTTTAACGTTGGGAAGGCAATGATCCACATCCTGAAATTAATGTTCAGATTGCACAGAAGTCAAGCACTTTCATAGAGGTCAACCACTTTCTCCTAATCAAGAGGCTTAGGGAATGAAGAAGAGAGCATTATTCAACCTTGGGCTTCAGCACTGGTTCACTGGTGCTTGTCCAGTGTTGAATAAAACACATCTCTGGCTTCAGAAAGCTCATAATCCATTCGAGGAGATGGAATGGACTCTTTCTCAGTGTAATAAACATCTACATAACATGATACATGAACAAACACACATAGGACAGCCTACATAATTTATAGAGTCCAGTGCCAAGTAAAAATACAAGGCCATAATTCATAAATTCTTCAAATTCTAAAATGTATCACCCCAAACTCAGCGGTCTTGGGCACACACCCATGAAGCTGGCCCTGTGTATGTGCAAGACACACTGGGACCAGGTGAGGGGCACCGAGAGGCTTCTAAAGGAAGTGATACTAGTGCCGATTCTCACAGAATGACTAGGAGTTTGGCATGGAGAAGGAGGGAAGCACACTTTGGTCAAGAGAAGAGGGTTGACAAAATGAAAGGCAGGTGTGTGAGCACAGGTTCTCAGTCTGGGGGACAGACGAACTGTGAGGTCAAGTCTAGAGGGCTGCCCAGAGATAGCTCTGAAGGGTGAAGTTGAGGGCAGGGCCTCAGGCTTCAGTGAAATGAATGCAGAGGAAAGAACAGGCAAATCATACTCTAACTATAGTTTCACCACTTCCTGCCTGTGAACTCTTGGGTGAGTGACATTCCAGAGCTTCTGGGTTTTTTTTCATCTGAATATTGAGGAGTTCTAATCTTGGCTTAGCCATGGTGAGACCTTAAATAAGTCTCTCTCTCTCTCTCTCTCTCTCTCTCTCTCTCTCTCTCTCTCTCTGCATCTGATCTCCTCCATATGTAAAATGAAAAGCTAGAACTAGGTGAGTGGTTTTCAAACTGAGCTCTGAGGTGGTGCCTCTGGGTATATTGGGGAGATGGGTAAGGATGAGGAGACAGCCCAGCAGGCCCCAGCTTCATTTTCAATCAATGTTTGATGTACATATGTATAAATATGTGTGTTTATACATGTACATGTATATGCATATATCATTATACACATAAATGTATTATAATGTGTAACTGCTCTAAGTGTATTAGTTATTCAACCAAGTACTTCAGTTTCACATCTGAAAATTGGGGATATTTAAAAATACCTAACTTGTTGATATGGACATTGGCCTATAGTGTCTGTGGTATTATGGATGAGATGAGACAAATTCACAAGGACTAAAGAAGTCCTGTGGAGAAAAGGGGATGGCATGGCCACTCTCCTCAGTGAGAGAA
This sequence comes from Tonatia bakeri, assembly GCA_004024845.1. Classification (NCBI taxonomy): domain Eukaryota; kingdom Metazoa; phylum Chordata; class Mammalia; order Chiroptera; family Phyllostomidae; genus Tonatia; species Tonatia bakeri. The sequence continues at coordinate 26,763 of PVIA01006415.1, read as the reverse complement.
GGCCTGCCCTGTCCCCTGCCTGGACAGGTTTTTACTGCTTTTCTGGGCACACTACATGGAGGAGGGTCCTCATTTACTATGCACAGGTTCACATTAGGTGGTTACCTTTTACAGAAAACAAAGGAGAGGATGTTGCTAATAACATCACACAAGAGGGATGTTTGCAAACACAAAGGGAAAAGTAGTTGAACTGGTCACACTCATTCTTGGAAGGTTTAGCATAGATTTTAGGAAGTTACTTTAAAGATATGTAGTAAACACTTGCTGCCTCAATTCAGGGTGAGGGAGTTTTAGCAAAAAGCAACTCTCAAAGTGGCTTGGGTACAATGCCGGCCTGATTCCTCACAAGAGAACCCATCCATGGGTGTGGGTCCTGTGTGCCAGACCACGCTTTCCACTGGCCTTTCCAAGTGGGAGCTGGGCTACATTTCCCACACCATGTAGAATGGTTTCCTATAACTTGTAGGTTAGTATAAAACTTAAATGTCTAAAATGTATGTAATACCAGGCACAGAGAAAGCATTGCTAAGTCTTAGCTCTTACTTTCTGTTAGCTAGAATCTAAGCTTAAGAAGTCAGGAATAGGTGTGTTTTGAGTTCACTACAGCCTGGCTTCCACCTTGAACAGTGCTGGCACTCAGAGGATGCTGACTGTGTTTGCTGAAAATATGAATGAACAGGGTCCACAATCCACTAGTTTCTAGGCTTACATTTGAGATACAAAGGTGAACAAAACAAACACCGGTCAGCCCTTGTGGGTATTAAGCACATAAACACACAATTAAGATTAGTTAGAATGTGCTTAGTGCTTTATTAGGATTACAGAGGAGATATAGTTTAAAGAAATAGCTCCCTGTCTTCTCATGGTTGGAAACCTCCAGGAGTGAATAGTCCCAACTGTCTGTCAAAGCCATACATTGCCAGGTTTTTCTAATGTATAAGGAGATAAGCAGACAGAGAGAGTAGAAGAAATTAGACAGTTCTCAGCAAGTAGCAGAGATGGACCCAGCTAAGACTTTGGGCAACTGTAAACAGAACGCAGGAATGATTCTGTTCTGCAAAAAATGACATTCCCTGATAGGCTGCATTCTCTATATTGCTGTTGGGTCATCATAAAAGTGAAGAAGGAAGAAGAGATGGGCCCTGCCCTCGAGGAATTTCCCATCGATCTGAAGAGACAGGATCAAGACGCACTCATGAAAGAGCAGCAGGGCCTGTTCTCCACTCACTGCTGCCGTGAGCAAAGCTGCTCCCCAAGGGATGCAATCAGATTGGAGTTGCTCTGGGAAAGCTTAAGAAACAGATGAGTTTATAGCAGAGACAGGAGAAATGACTCTGAGGTGGCTGAAAATTGACATGGAGCCACGGGCTAAGTGACAAGCCTCGCCTGCCTGAAGCCAAGGACCTAAACAGGTGGTAGAGTGAGACAGGTGGGTTAGCAGAAACCAGTGCTGTGGGGGCCACTGCCCATGTTAGCAACTGTTACTTCCTGTTACTCAGATGCTGAGTGTTTCCACAGCAAAAGTATTTCTTTGAAACCATGAGACCTAACCACACAACTATATTTGTTTGTCCTTATCCACCCTGCAGTAAGCATTTAAGCCCACCAGGGACAGGAAGAGTAAAGCCAAGACTCCCGGGACAGCCATAACTCACCCACATCCCTCATACATGTTTCTAAGTGGGCTGCTTATTTTATGGCATGTGCAGTACATGAGCATTTTCTTAGAATTAGTTTAAATTGTCCTTAATCGAAACGATGTCACACAACCATGCAACATTCTTTTTCTCCAAGTGAATATTTTACTCAGTGGCACACAGCCTGCGTCATTAAGCCCAAAATGAAAGAACATGAAACAATTAACATTTTCATTCCTACTGGTTCTGTTTTGCTGTGCCTACATTTGGGGGAGGGGGGATTCTTTAGGTTCTCAGGGAACCGTTTGAGCAATGTTGTCGTGCTAACAATTTGGAGTTCTTATCTTCTTTAAACCATGTAATTGTGTACTAAACAAGGTGGAGAAAATGCCTTTTCACTCACATTTTTCTCAGTGCAGAGACTGTGATGGAAATGAGATAGGAGAGATTTATGTCTGCTGGGTTGGCAGTCATTTCATATTTACTTGGCCGATGCGATTGAAATCAGATCGGAGGCTCCCTATCCAGGAATGTGTTATTTGTTATCTAAATAACTGTGTGAGCAAATCAGATGTGGATAAGATGCTTCCATTATCCGCGTGTGTGTTAGCTCTGATTCACGAGGTCCTGGCTCCCTCTCTACGAGCTTCATCAGAGCCGCCCTTTCAGGGTGTGTGTGTTTGCTGCGGCTGAGCAGGAGATTCTGTGCACGTTAACTTCTCAACTGGTAATAACAAAGAAAAAATCTAATAAAAGGAATCAAGGAAAAGCATTCTGTGTGTTGTTTTGGTTAACAGACAAACCTATTGCTTAATAAGGAATTAAGGGGCAAAGGTTTTGAGAATTGGTAGAAGCAGCAGGAGTTGGTTTTGTTTATATTCCAGAAGCTTCAAATTCCAAAATAGCAGACTGGAAACTGTTTATGTTTTCATTCTTCTTCCTGGGGATTTCCGTTCACTTAGTGTTAACAATCTATACCATTAGTTTGCAAGTAGGAAAAATATAAGATGCAAATCTATTTTTGGCATACAACTTCATAAACTCTATTTGACCTTAACTTAGTGAGCATAACTACGTGTATCTACCAATAATTATACTATTAGTCAGGATCTGGTTTGTAAGCCTACAGCTGATTTTGGAGATTTTAAACAAAGGAATGAGATTTTTTTTGAAAAAGAACACAGTAAATAAAGTAAGGGTATTTTAACAGAAACTGCCAGGCAAGAACAGCTTTGCTACACAGACCCATGTGCTAGTCCCTGTCTCAGTTATCAAGAATTAAATCCAACCTCCCTTTCATTAAGGAGCTCCAAGTCCCACGCAGGAAGGTCCAGCTGGTGGAAACCACGTCTCATGGCTGCTGTGCCCTGCTATGAAGCCACAGAGAGAAGAAGCCTCTTTCCTGCTTAGATTCAAGGACGGAAGGAAAGAGACCATCTCCTCAGGTGCTACCTCAGCAGGGCGCTAGCTCCCAAAAGGGGAAGGGATTGTACACTGGAGTCCCTCCAAAGGACAGAGGTTTGCTATTGACTCTTATTATTGATTTTATATAAAATAACAATTATGTACACAGTAATACTTTTTAAAAACACAAAATTGAAGATTCCATGTTCTTTCTAGTTGTCCTCTATTTGTCAAGCTTTTCGGTAAACTTTTGGGACTCATACTTAATGAGGAGATAACATTAGAGGAAGCTTTCATCTTTAACAAGAATGTTAGTATTATCTCTCAGATTTATAAGTCCTTTTAAATATTTAACTTCTCTTTTTAATTCCAAGCTCTGCGAATAGCATGTTTACTTCACAGTGGAATACTGTAACCTGAACACCCAAGAAATCTAGTGTGGGTGGCTTCCCAAAGCCATTGCCAGCCTTCTTTCCCCCTGCACATACCAATATAACTAAGACTGGAAATGTGCATACTTACTTCTCCAGCTTTTCTGCAGAGAGGAGTTTGCATTTAACCCCCTTCCAGATCATGATGCATAAGAAAAATTCAACCACAGAAGTTTCTAGAAAAGTCATTGCTTACTAAACTTGAAGTATAGATGCTTCTTACTTCCCTCTACTTTCTGCCCTGAGCATAGAGGAAGATACCTAGCACATGGAACGAAAAGGCTGGCCTCCAGGGAAAAGCCAAAGAAGTGAGAGATATTGGCGCTGAGTTCTCACGTCTGACATTGTTGGGTCTGTGATACCTACGCTGAGACTCAGACTTTTTGCTACAGAGTAAAATTAACCCCCCTCTTCTTTGGGTCAAATATAAATTAACTTTGCTGTGACTTACAGCTGAAAGCATTCCTAAGCAATATGACGGTTTCAACAATTCATATCCACTCATAACCAGACATTTCAAATCGCCTACTCCTACCATTTATTAAGTGTCATTTTTGGGCTAGCACCTTGGGGAGTGAGGTACCATCCATATTCTCAAGGACAAAAATAGCATGCTAAAATAAAATAAAATAAAATAAAACATTAAAGGGCGTTGCATAAAGAATATAATGTTAACGCTAAAATAGAGTGATACTCCCTGAGCTGTGAAAATACAGGTCAGATGTGATTGACTTGGGTAGGGCCTATTAGGACTAGTCAGTAAAAGGTAATAATCTTGTAAAAGAGCAAATTGTGGCCTATTAAATAACATGGCAGAAATATTTAGTGTTTTGCAATGAGTATTATTACAGTAAATCATTATTTACAACAAATAATAAGAATAATATGCATTACATGGGGCCTTTTACATACTAACCTCAGTTTATCTTAGAAAAACCATCGTGAGGCAGGACACGTGCACGGATGGGAGAAGAGAGCTCCAAAAGTCACAATCCAGCTTTCCCAGTCTCAGCACTGATGATTATTTCAGCGTGGATAATTTTTTGTTAATTTTATTATGGTTAGAACACTTAACATGAGATTTCCTTTCTTAACAGATTTTTAAGAGTGTAATATAGTATTGATATCCATGGGCATAATGTTATATAACTAATCTCTAGAACTTATTAATATTGCATAATTGAAGTTATATATATGAACAACTAACCATTTCCCTTCCCCACCACCTGGCAACTATCATTCTATTCTTTGTTTCTGGATTTGACTATTTTAAATGCTTCATATAAGCAGGATTATGCAGCATTTGTCCCTCCTCAAGGTTTATCCATGTTGTTGCATATCAAAAGGTTCCCCTCTTTCTTAAGGCTGAGTAATAGTCTACTATAGAGATATAACACATTTTTAACCCATTCATCCATCAATGGACATTTGTTTCCACATGTTGTCTATTATGAATAGTGCTTCCATAAATATGTATATGCTAATATCACTTTGAGATCCTGTTTTGAGATAAGACTTCATTGTTTGGGGCTATCCTGTGCCCTGAAGGATGTTTAGCAACATCTCTGGCTTCTATCCACCCCTAGTACCACCTACCTATGCCCTGCCTATAGCTGTTTATTATGTCCAGGAATTGGCTAACCTATGAGAGGCTGTCCCCCCAAGATCAGCAAAGCCTCTGATATTAAAGCATCAGAACACAGAAAATAACATAGTTATTATGATCCCCACTTCAGACTGCAGAGCCTTAGGGCTCACTGTTCTCTGGGCTAAATTTACACTGCTCTCAGGCATGTAGTGGAAGCTCTAAGAATCCTCACACCACGCCTAGGGCACAAGAACTCCATAAGGTTACTTTATACCCAGTGAGTGTTCCTCTAGTTACCCCAACTCCTCCAAGTGACACAGAAGAGACAGGAAGGCTGGCTGCCTCTTTTAAGTCCAATTAGGAAATGAGGCATTGGTCAGCCTGCTGTCAGACTGACCCCCCAGGTCACCTGGGGTTCTAGACTCTCAGCTAGAGGGAAGAGGAGGAGCACCGACCCCTCCTCTCAAGTCAGAAGCCTTGTTTTCCTCTATTTTAACTCTTCATCCAGCCTAGAGAAAGTTCATATTTCTGGGGTTTGGGGGGACAATAGGGTGGGAAAAACTAGCTCTTGACAATTTTATATTTTTTCCAACCTACAGCTTATTGAATAAACTTTGTGCCCCATGTCCCTTAGGGCTGTGGAGTTTGAAAAGAAAATTAAGACTTTTGAAACTCATAACCTTTTTTTTTTCTCACATCACTTTCTGTCACAATGTTTAAAAGTTCTTGTTAACACTCAAAAGCTGAGCTTTGCTTCTCTTTTCTCTTTTGGCTTGTTTTTAAAACTTAATTATTTATTTTTGTACTATCTCAGAGAAAAAGTGTGAGCTGCAGAAATACAGTTAATATATAAATATCATCTTGTGACTCCAGCTACATCCACTGGACACCTGTCTCATTCTGCCTGTTCAACTTCCACCTCGAATGCCTTTCCAACACCTGGCCTTTCAGTCCTGGCCATCCCCATCCTGCTCCTCTTCGGCCAAGCCTATGCCCTTCCACTCCCTGGTGACGCTGTGCTCCCATTGCCGAAGGATTTTCCCAGATACACAGACATGAAAAAGTAGTTGCTGCCCTAATAATAATTATGGCAAATACAGATTTTGAAACTTTCATCCAACCGTCTTTTTTTTTTCTCAGAAATGTGGATACCAAGACATCTGAATGAAATGGGAAGTTTACTGTGTCAATTCTCTGCCTTATACACATTGAGGGTCTTCTAAAGTAAAAATCAAAGCTAGTTGAGAGATTAAAACTAACCAAACTTAGTATCTTTGTGTGCAGCCAAATACTGTTTAAATATAGACTCTCATTCCAGCACACAAAAACGACCGGCTTCATCTCTTTGCATTTATCCTTTTACCTTAACTTGTTCAGTAAACATTTATAGAGCACTTACTACATGCTTGAAAGTAATCTTGTCACTGAGGACACATTAGTAAACAAAAGAGACAAAATTAGCCACCGTCATAGAATATAATGGGTTGGCCAAAATTTCATTTGTTTTTCTCTGTAAGATGGCTCTAGTAGCGTTTAGTTGTCTTTAACTTCATTCAAAACAATTGTGTTAGATTGTATTATGACAGCTGTCTTATCAGCATGCATTAAAAAATATCAAAATTGGTGAGTTTTTGTATAGCCATTTAAAAATTGAAGATGGGAGAACATATGCAACATTTTCAGCATATTATACTTTATTTCAAGAGAGGTAAAAATGCAACCAAAATGCAAAAAAAGACTTGTGCAGTGTATGGAGAAGGTGCTGTGACTGACCAAGTGTGTCAAAAGTGTTGCGAAGTGTCACACTGGGGATTTCTCACTGGATGGTGCTCCATGGTTGGGTAGACCAGTTGAGTTTAATATTTATCAAATCGAGACATTAATTGAGAACAATAGATGTTATACCACATGGGAGCTAGCCAACAGTCAAAATATCCAAATCAGTAAAGTTATTGGTGAAAATGAAAAATGTGTCTTTTATTTTACGGAAAAAACCATATGGACTTTTTGGCCTACCCAATACATTCCAATGGCAGGAAATAAGTGTTTAATTGTTAATTTATATGGTGTATATTATGTGCCAGACATTTATCTAACCCCCACAGCGGCCTGATGAGATAATTACTTTATATCATGCCCATTTAATAGATAATATTTAGTAATGTGCCCAAGACTTTAGAGCTAATAAGAGGCAGAGCCAGAACCTGAACCCAGGCTGACTAGCTCCAGAGTCCATCCATGTTCTCAATCACTCCAGTCTACCACCGCTCACTTACAAGTAAATTACAGAGAATGTAAGAATGCCATTTCTATGGGGAAAAAAATAGTATAAAAAGGGAGAAGAGCATATTAGGAGACATTAGAATTTTAGGGTGGCTAGGGAAGACAACTAAGACATGTCATTTGAGTAAAAGCTAGAAGGAGGTAAGGGGGCAAGAGAGATAAGTATCTATGGTAAAGCTGTTTCTGCAGAGGGAAGAGCAATTGCAAAATCCCTGTGGCAGGGTCACGCCTGACATTCACAGGTGCAATTTTGCCAAAGTAGATCAGTCTATCACAAAGTGCTCATCTTTGAGTCCCACTACAAAACACAAAGCTTTTGGAAATGACCTATCATGTGTCCTTTCTAATGTTTCAAGGCAGCATTTTCATGTATTTCTGTTCCATAATTAAAACATGAAAAAGAGATAGATGGATGAGACTGCGTTAAAAAAGAGAGTAAGAAATGAGAGATGCATTACGACTATTCCTTGATACTGCCTAGGGTATATTATGAGGGACTGCTAAAATGTTAGGCAAACAAAAATAAGAACAAGCCAGATTTTAATATTTATTTCTTTTGGGGTGAGAGTGATCATCCTTGTTAATTGAGAAATCTAAATGGCATGAATGCTCTTGTTGGTAATGCAGGCATCAGTAAACAGTAAACGCTGAAGGATCACTCCTGTCCCAGAAGGAGAATTTACAGACTTGTCTTGGCTAGAGCTAAGTTGAAGTTTGTTGTTGCATTTGCTTTGCCCTAGATTTCTCCAAACTCTTCATCAACCAGTCGATATTGTTCTTGATTTACAGGAACTAGAGATTAAACAGCTTGCAGCAGAGGCTGCCCAGCCGGACCCTGGCAGACTGATGTGAGGCTCACGAACGCCTGGCTGTTTTCCTCTGCTCAGTAACAGATGGCTTGTTTCTAAGGACAAGGTTTTTTATTTTCCTTCAAGTTTTCTTTGGGTTGTAAAAAGAACAGGGGTCCTGGCAGCTCAGTGTTCACTGTCCTCAGTCCTAGAAGACATTCATCAAGGTCTAACGAGAAGAGAGCTTAAGCTCTGACTCAAGAAAATGGGACACGGGCCTCGGTCTCTTCACAAACTAGTGGTGCAACTTGTAAAACGGACTTTTTATTCTCTCCCAATTTCAGTATCCTCAGTTTTTATCGGGTGTCATAAGAAAAAAAGCAAAATAAGAGGTTGAAATGCACTAAAAAAGTCTTCAGCAATGCAAGTGTCCCATGACTCTTAGTTTTCCTACCTTTATTCATTTATAATCTTAAGATTTTCCCAGTCTGTTCCTAAAGTTCTTTTCTCTAACTTCTTAATCTTTGCTAGCCTCCTTTGTGTCCTTCCTCCATATTTACTACTCAAGCTATTTTCCTTTAAAACAACTTTATTTTTAAATTAAATTCTTTTGAATCAATTTACTTTTTACTAAACATGCCCTAGTTTTGCTGATTCATTTCCTCTGATATGGCCTCATGTATGCACTTCAGTTATGTTCATTATTATGTGGCATTGGGCAGCATCGACTTCAGTGTAATGTAAGGGCCCCATCAGGCACCGAAATTTCATCCAGGTCTCTGGCTGCGCTGGCGTGGCCGCACTGCTCCCGTCTGCCCAGGCCAGAGAGGTGACACGCAAACAGCTGACTGTCCTGAACAGAAGCAGTGCTTATACGTTTAGTGCAAGTATGGAGTCCACGCTGAGTAAGGTGGAAAAAAGTGAGAAAAACCTAAAAAAAAAGTAACTGAAATGATGCAAGAAATTGATTCTGTTCTGAATTAGATGGAAAGTCACCTACAAACACTTAAAAGGAAACTGAAGAAGTTGCCCTCTCTCCTACATTCCTGGTTTTTTTCCCTATTTTACCCATTTTTGTATACAACATTCACGACTTTTTAAAGAAATGTAACCTAGTTTTAAACACTGATATGAAGATTGATGGAAAAATTCTGCCCTGAAGAATTTTCTGGTTCTTCAGGTATAAAGTTGATGCTAATTCTATTTCCTCTCTTTGACATCTGTTCTCCACTATGTCTTCCTGGCCTTATTCTGTCTACTCTATTTCCTCCAATCCTATACTCTTTTTGCTTTTTTTGCCAAGAATGATTTGTTTTATTTAGTCTTTTACCTTCTACTAGACTGTGCTCCTCTTGAAGTTAGGAATTATATTGCTTATACAGTATTTCTGCTCCCAGTTGCATATACTAGTCCAGGTCCTCAATAAGCTGACAGATGAATCTCCTAGTCCTCACTGAATGCTATACGGACTCAACGTGTCCTAAGTTAACATCAAATACCAACGTGTCCTAAGTTAACAGGAGCAGTTGGGGAATCCATGATAATTCTACTTCTGATGTCAGCGCAGTGGTTTCAAGCTATGTGCCTTACAGCCATGGGGGCTCCTTAGATTCTAGAAAGAATAAAATGGCAACCAATGTTCTAATGAGAAATTACTAGACAACAACGTCTAGTTGCAGAATGAGATCTCCAGAAGCAGATGCTGAGAGGGAGTTTGAGGCACATGTTGTTTATTAGGGATCAACATCTATAAAAATTAGGAGGGGAGCACAGTTGCGCAGGGAGAAATGCAACACTGTCGTGCAGGTTTCAGTAGGCCAGAACCAACTTCAGCCAGGTTGGGGCTGGGGAAAGGTCTGGAGAAAATACTGTTTATCAGAGATGTCCCTATTCATTTGGGACCTAAATGGCTGCATCTTTATACTCCTCGCCCCCCGACACACAGACAGATACACTCAGTCACCTGTGTGGGCAGTGATCTTAACTAGAAGGCATCTTTGCAGCTGAGGTGCACCCTGACGGAGCTGCTAGGTGGAGACTGTTGACTCACCGTGGGGCAACCCGTATGTCCTTGAAGGAATACCTGTGTGGCAAATCTCCTCACCTACCTACTTGACTTGTCAGTATTATAATTGTGTGTATGGATTAAAATCTGTATATACGTATGCTAAGTTGGCCTTGAGGAGTTTATTTCCACAAAGCATGTCATTGAGCAATCTTGAGTCTGCTATGAACTATGGATATTTTTTCAGAGCTCACACTTTCACATTTGTCCATAGCTCTGCTGTCTCTTCCTTAAAGTGGGTTATACACAAATATTAGAACTCAAATTCTGTATTTTTGCCACATGCCCACAGCAACTAGTTGATCTGTTGTAACCACAGTTGTAGAAAAGGCTGACATTACTTTGGGTGAAAAAATTACTTTGGCATTCAGTGTCATTGTCCTCAGATATCAGATACTAACAAAGGAACAGGGGTCATATGCCAGTATGAAATAGGCTTCAATGACCATCTGCTGATACCCGCATTAGCAAGAAATAAGCAGAAACTATAAAAATTAAGCACAGGCTGTTTTTACTGAAACATTCATGAGAAGCCAGTTATAAACCACTGCAAGACAGTTTCTTTCCGTTCTCTCACCCCTCTAATCCTCCGTTCCCTCTCCATGCTACAGTGTCTTCCCTCTCTTGTTTAGACACTTCTGATTTTAATAAGAAAATTCCCCTTTGGGAAATAATACCAGACGTGGAGAATTGGCAAGAATTGATTACATAAACTACATGGAAGGTCACTATTCAGAAGCAGTCACATCTGTGAAAATCTGAAACTATTCCCAGTGGACTATGAGGGTTGTGCGACAGATTGGAAGGCTTGAGCAAAGCTTCAGTGTTGTCTGAAGGTTCTTTCCCCCGGGCTTTCACATATGTGCTGACACACTTCATTCTAGCTTGAGTGGAAGTGTCACCAGTAGTGATTAAAGCCTAACTTAAATGGCTTGCCAGAGCATCTGAGCAAACAGAAGTCATGAAGTGTTTCTTTGATTCCTCCTTTTTTAGACATCAGTAAATTACCATTCAGTTGGGCTTTCTACAATCACAATGAGGGGGTTCAAAGGGCACTATTAATTAGCGTTTGTTTTGGCAGTCAGTCACCAAAATTTGACAGAGGATGAGACCAGTACTATTTGACTTCTTCATGTACAAACGCTTGGTGAGGGAGGGCATCTAAGGCAATGTGCATTTCTCTAGACTAAAGTTTTAGGGAACAGTTTTGATTTGCCTTAGGTTCAATAACTGAAATCACCATCATGACCTATTACTTACAAGTATAATCTATACCTCTGCACCTGTGCTATAAAGTTTCAAATTTCTGAAGAAAATGAGTGTGCGCATGTGTGCACACACATGCATGTGCTTTGGGGCATGGAGGAGAGAGATTATACTTCACTTGGCATAGCAACCACCAAGTGTCACTCAAAATAAATACTAGGGTAGATGGCAAATTTTCTCCCCAGGCATGCATGCATAGTTAGGTTCATAGAATAAGGTTTAAAATGTTAATGTTTACTGAGCATTTATTGTACATAAGCCTCAATTCTGAAAGCTCTGTAAGTGCACATGCATAATTTAATGAAATTTTTACCACAACACTACTATTAGGTACTATTGTTATCTCCATTTTACAGATGAAAAAATTAGTACTTAAGAATTATAAACAACTTGCCTGAGGTAACTCAGTTAATAAGTGCCAGGCAGAGTGAGAACAGAAATCAGCTAAATGGTAGTTGGAATTTGAATCCAGGTCTTTTGCCTCCAGTGTTCATGCTTTTAACTAGTTTTTACAGTCTTGGCATTTAGAAAATATCCTTAAAATACTATATGTGAAGATGATATATGAAAGCTGAACCTAAGGCCAAGTACACAGATATGCCTAAAAACCAAACACAATAAATTTTAAAAAAATACTTAAATGTCTTCTGCTTTCTCTTCCACCATCACTGAGGTACCAGAAGTGCTCTCCCGCCTCCTTCACATCTCAGCTCTGATCTCAGATGCTCCAGAGTCAGCAGACGGGAGGGGAGGAGAGAGGGAAGTTTCCACCTCCCAATCTTTTCCAGGGGCTGCTGTTTTCCTTCTTTCCTCAAGAGGAATGGCAATGAAAATAAACCAAACAAATCCAACTACTACTGAAAATCCCCAGAAAATTCCTTTTCCAGAATTCTCACTCACTAATTTGGCTAACATTCCTGCTAGTAGCAGACCCACCGAACCCTTCATAATTGCTGTGAGTTGCACTGGGCAAAAAAAAACAGGAGAAAATTGTCACTTCCCTTCTGCAACAGCCAATAGCAGAAATAAAAGAGGGAGGGTATTTTACAAGATGTCAACCCCCTGGAATTAAGTTCAAGAGCCTTTCTTGCCAAATATATTCTCTGCTGCTTGTGACAAAATGGTACATGCTGGCATTTTACAGCCATCTGAAATCAACAGCTTATTATAATTCTTAAGATCCCATATTTTGCTGTGTGTGTATGTAGTTGAAGAAGGAACTGAGAGGCTCTTTGGCAGCCACAGATGAAAACAAAATAGTTGTTGTTATTGTTATTTTTCCTCAAGATGACCCTTCACTCTAGAAGAACAATGTGACAATGTGCTGTGATCTTCAGCTACCCAGGCATTGCATCATTCACATTTCCCTGCAGCAGCAACAGACTGATGTGCCTTTTCTCTGCCCCCAGAAAGTGACCCTCTAATCCTTCATTCGCCACTCCAGCGCAATTGCATAGAAGCAATAGCAGGGATAGTTAGAGTGCATACAATTGATTCCAATCCATCCATCACTTAAACTACAGTCTAGGCCGTCAGGAAGTCAAAATGAACAAACAAACAAAACACCCTCAAACTTTCAAATCAAGAAATGCTTTGTCTGTTCCAGGTCACACACTTTGGCTTGATTCTTCAACTTGCTGTATAGTTTTCAGCTGTTCACTAGAGAAAAGTTAATGCTTGAGAATACTCAGCAATGAAGTGACAGTGGAAGTGATAATAAGCATTTTAAAACCACATTTGTGGAAGAGCCATTTCTATTTACCATGATCTTTGAATTCTATCATTCACCCTTCTGATTGAGCATCATAGAAATTAGTCTAATTAACTATAAATGATTTGGGGGGAATTTAACTTTAGTTCATGTGTGCTCCGATATATAAATAAGGATAAGTGAGTATATAGAAAATACATAATAATTCAAATAGGTTTGATGCAAGCTAATGAACATCTGTTGTATAAGGGACTGGTCTCGTTCCTGTAGGATCAGAGATGACAGACACACAGATGCCATCCTTAAGCTTATAATGTAAAAGAAGGTGGTAACAGAGTATGCACATAACCATAGTAAGTACAAGGGGCTCCAAAGTGGCTGTAGAATGACTGACTCATCTATAATTATGTATTTGAGGCCATGAGCTCTAATTTTAAAATTGCAAACCCCTAACCCCATATCCATGGCTGTTGGAACCAAAAGAGTCAATGCTAGAAACTAAAAGGCCATTATACCTCAGAACTAAAGGAACAGGAAGGCAACAGAAAGGACACTTTGTAGGAAAGTCAAAGAGATTACTAAAATGCTCCATATGAAGCATTAAGAGGGCACACCTGGTACTTAGATTTGTGGTTTCTTTAACAAGTGTCTGTGGTTCAACATCACCTAAAAGGAGCAATTCGAAACAAAGGGAAAAGCTATCACTGCACCATAAAAATTCTCAGGCATTTTCCCCTCATACTTCTAAGGCACAAATCTTTGCAGTTACAATTTGAGTTTAACTTTTGAATGTGAAAAGAAATTCCATATGCGAATATACTTTTGCAGTCCATGTGATTTAGCAAAAAAAAAAAAAAAAAAAAAAACAGGCAAATCTATTGCTTTCATACTTATATTAGAAATGCCAGATGCATTACCACAATTTGGGTTTTATATTTTTTCATCTCAAACAATGGTGTTCCTTCAAGCAAAGTTGGCTTGACTTTGAGAGTGAACGTGAAAACTTAATGTTTTGAAATCTTGCAGAATAATTTGTTGGCAGCTCCAAATCTTGTTTTGCCAAGTTTTACTCCAAAATAATTTTCTTGCTCAGAGTTGATAAAGGGAATGGCAATTCTCACTTGAATATATGGCAGTTACACAACAGAGCTGACCAGCAAGCTGGAAGAGGGAGGGCATGTTGGACTCAGGGAAGGGGCCTCATCCTTTCAGTGACGGGCACTTGAAGGCCCAAAGAGAAGAAGTGAGTAGTCCAAACTTCCACTAATACTTCATGACAAATGTAGAATGAGTAATACATTTACACTGAGGGTCTTTAAAAAATACTTCCCTAAAAAAGAAAATTAGAGAACTGTGGGTGGCTTGAGGCATCCCACATCCTTCCATTCAGGGCTCTGACTCCCACTCAGCCACTTATGGGCCAGAAGGGGTGATCCAGTACTCGTTTACCTACTTTATCCCCTTTGGGTCAGTACTCCAGGGGTCAGTACAAAAGCCCAAGCCTAGAACTGAAAGAAGTTCTTCCTGAAGAAAAAGTCAATTCAGTTCTTCTGACTTCAGGGTTTACTTGACCCTAGGAATCTGAAGGGGAGGTAAACAGTTGGCTTTACTCATCTCTGAGATTTGGAAAACACAGTGAGGTCACAGAGCCAAGAAGCTCTCTCTGCCTTTGAGCACTGAGAGAGAAAAGATGGACAGTCTGCTGTACCTACCTACAATGGGCCGTGGGGCAGAGACTAGTCACTTTCCAGCACTTTCAGCAGGGCTCCCACATACGATGTCTGAATGAGCAAAGAAAAAGGACAGCCTGTGAAATGGGTACATAAGTCAGAGAGCAGGACAAAAAGAAAAAGCACAGTAGACTATTAAAGAAACAGAATAGCTTC
The DNA here is from genome assembly GCA_004024845.1 of Tonatia bakeri. Taxonomy (NCBI): domain Eukaryota; kingdom Metazoa; phylum Chordata; class Mammalia; order Chiroptera; family Phyllostomidae; genus Tonatia; species Tonatia bakeri. Next base: position 11,704 of record PVIA01006415.1, on the reverse strand, counting down.
TTTTAAAATTGGATTTAAAAGAAATGGAGGAACATGTAAAAAGATCCAAATATGGCATTCATCACAGTTCCTGGCACTAAAACCACATGATTTTTTAAATTTAAAAATCGAATAGATGAAGTAAAAGAGAGACTTAGCACTATGAATGCTAAAGTGGTACCTTGGAGGGTCAAGTAAAAGAATATGTTAAATCATAGAGAAAAAAAAGGAAAAGCTATATAGAAATATGAGAATAAATATCTCCATGTTGGAAAATAGATCTATGAGAAAAATATACATTTCAAAATAAAGAAAAAAGATATAGATGGAAGAAATAGTAATTAAACAAATGATGGAAGGAAATTTTCCTGAGCTGAAGAAGATCTGGGTCAGCTGCTATAAATAGCTCACCAAATTCCAGATGAGCCTGAGAGACAGTACCTCAGCATGTCCTTATCAAATCACTGAACTCCAACAATGAAGAAAAATAAATACTTAATGCATCCAGAGAGAAACAAGTTAATTTACAAAGGAAAAATAATTAGGTGGTAATGAATTTGTGCACTTTCAAGGCTACAAGATACTGGAATAGTATCTACAGGTATGTTAGATACCTGGATACAGGACTAGATACATGACAGGATATTATTCCCTGACAGTAGGTAAGAATGCTAATTTGCATAGATTATTTCACGCACATATACTATCTGAGGAAACACTTAAGAGAGAACTCAAACCAGAAAACAATATACTGCACTTTGTGATAGTTAAAATGGAAGAAAAGGTGAAGCTGCTGAGCAAGTAATTTGGTAATAGATTTATAATTAAATATAATTAAATGATGATACGCTACCTGAGAATTTGTACATTAACAGATAAACAAGAACCCTTAAAATAAAAGAGGTATACTGCAAGAAACTTTGAATAATTGTATGAAACTAAAAGTACTACATTATTGGAGAGGAAGTTTGAATGGGAGAAGGAAGAGTAAAATAAAAGCACTCCAGAAGACTCATATGGTGTGCAGATGGGGTACGACACTGACCAAATTAAAAAATTCTAGATATCTCATCTTATTAGGAGAAGAAGAGAAGTAGAGGAATAAAGACCCTTAATAGAGGAAGAATTATGATCTTGTTCTGATATACTATTAAATAAATACACATATAATACGGAAAAGGAAGTTAACCATTAATGAAAGATAAAAGTATAATACAACTCCTTATGCAATAAGGGGAAATAAGCAATTGACACAATTAACAACTTAATCATATAAACAAAGACAAATAAATAAATTAAAATAAATGATGAAGTGTGGAACATAGAATACAATCAAATATGTCATGAGGCAAAATATGAAAGACTAACTGATCTGAGAATATTAGACTGTAGTTAAATATCATGGCTTTCTACTATTTACCAGACAGACTTAAAAATGAAGTAATAAAGTTTGAAAATAAAGGGGTAGACAAAGTCTAATAATATAAAAAAAAAACAACAAAGCAAGGGGGACAATATCAGACTGAAGACTAACTTTAAAATTAAAATCCCTAAAGAGAAGTAAAGAGATATTACATATTACTAAAAGGTATAATTTATAAAGCAGAAAAAAATGGTCAGTGACACTAAATCAGATAACTATAGATATCCAAAAACAAAAAACAAAGAAATAAAGCAAAAACTATTAGTTACAAAAGAAGAACTAACTATAAAAATAAATAATGATGGCATATTTCAATTTACATTTTTTTCAAAGTTGGCCTGATGTAATATATACAATATTAACAAGGACATATGAAAATTTAACAATATACTCAATCGACTTTAATAGGCATGGTCAATCTCATCTTTCAGGAATAAAGAATATTTTGCTACATCAATAGAAATTTATAAAAAATCAATAACACATTTGGATATAAATATGACTTCAATAAAAAATTTTGATCATAAAGACCATACTCTGAAAATAATTTAATAAAATAAGAAAAAGTGTTTAATGGAAAATTTTATCCTCTTTGAAATCATGAATCACTTTTTTATGTAACCTTTGATGTAAAATGAAAATCAAACTATGATTACATTCTATCCAGAAAGAATGAAAGTAAAAAAAACATTTATACACTAAAACTTATAGGAAACAGCAAAAGCAATGTTGATGGCAGAAGCTATAACCATAAATGCCTTTATATTTTAAAAGAAAAAATAAAATTAGGGAAAGTTAACATTCATCTTTTAAACTGTGAAACAATAAAACTTACCAGAACAGAGTAGGAAAAGAGAATTAATTTAATGCAATCTGAAAGTAATGGACTAGAAAACAAGACAAAATGAAAATAGCAGAAGACATAAACACAAAAGCAAGTTCTTTGACAAGACTAAAAGAAATAAACATCTTATATTTCAAATTAAAGGGAGTGAGGGAAGGAGAGAGAAAGGGCAAAAATCTGCAAAGTTGTGGATGAGAAAGGATACATTATCACATCTAGAAACAGAATAAATTTAAAGAACATAAGAGGGATTTCTGGTTGCAATGACTTCATAGGTAAACATGGCTCACCTCCAAGCAAAACCACATCAAAATTACATCTTAAATATAGACAACCATCACTCAGAACCAATAGAAGAAATTGAGTTGAATGGAAGTCTGACAACAATGGAATTAAACAAACCATATCCATCCAGACTGGTAGGAGGTGTGGAGACACGAAATGAGCTAGTCCCAAAACTGTGTGTGGTGTATAATAATTCAGGAGGGACAACTCAGGAGAGAGGAGTCACAGCCCTACACCTGGCTCCCTTGTGCAGTGTTCCAGTGCCAGGAAGATAAGTTCCCAAAATTTCTGGATGCAAAAACCACTGGGAATTGAGTTGATGGAAGAAATTTCTGGAGTCCCAAGAAGTTCCTCTTAAAGAACTCACACACAGACTTATCCCAACTCACTCCCTCTGAGTTCCAGCACTGCAGTAGCAGCTTGAAAAGCATCAGTGGCACACAGGGAAAAACTGAAGTGTCTGACATCAAGGCAAGGGCTAGGGGAAAGAAAGGTGGGCAGAGGTCATTGTCCTTTTTCTGAACTCTCCCTCCACAGAGCCACAGAGTTGGCAGGCTGGTACCATTTCTGAGACTCCATCAACCTGGGAAATACTATTTGTTCACCTGTGGCTCCAACCCACCCAACTTATGGGTCTACACAAGCTGCCTTTCCATATAAATTACTGGTCTTGGCTCATGCTTCACAACTTCCTAAATCCTCTCAACCAAGCAACAACCAGAATCAGTGAGCCCCCAGGCCAGTACCTCTTTCTAGGGGCCACAGGCCTGGCATTAGCAGCAAACAGCCTAGAATCACAGCTCAGCTTCACCTGGGAATCTCCAAGCCCAGCACAAGTAGCAGCCATCAGGAAGGGTCACTCTGGACAAAACACAGGTGGGGGCTGACCTTGACCTGCAACACCCAGGAAACCCCAGGGCCAACACACCCAGTGCACAGTTACAGAGCAAGTTGGAGTACCACTACTCTGCCCCTGCACAGCTGATCCTCCAGGGACAGTGGAGGTTGGTGGTCAGTAGTCACAGCCAGTCCTTGCAGCTGACTGGCCCAGGTAAACCCCTTTCATTAACCTGGCAACAGAAATCAAGACTCAACTACAAGAGGAGGTTGTACTCAGTCCACATGAAGGGTACACCTCAAGAACCCAGCTTGGGTGACAGGGGAGGCTGTGCTACTGGACCCTCCAGGATACCTACTAAATTAGGCCATGGTACCAAGACAGGGAGTCATAGCAGGTCTACTTAATACATAGAAGCAAACACAGCGAGGCTGCCAAAATGAAGAGACAAAGAAAGATGGCCCAAATAGAAGAACAGATCAGATTCCAGAAAAAAAAGTAAATAAAATGGAGATAAGCAATCTATCAGATGCAGAATTCAAAACACCGGTTATAAGGATACTCAAGGCACTTAGTGAGGATGTCAACAGCTTAAAAAAGATTCCATCTGAAACAAAGGTACACTAATTGAATAATGAACAACTTGCAGGGAAACAACAGTAGAGTGGATGAAGCTGAGAATCGAAATCAAATAAATGGTTTGGAACATAAGGAAGCAAAAAACAACCAATCAGAACAAGAAGAAAAAAGAATAAAAAAAAAATGAAGGTAGTATAAGCAGCCTCTGGGGTCACTTCAAGCAGTCCAACATTTGCATCATAGGAGTGCCAGAAGGAGAAGAGAAAGAGCAAGAAATTAGAAATCTATTTGAAAAAATAATGAAAGAAAACTTCCTTAATTTGGTGAAAAAAATAGACATGCAAGTCTGGGAAGCACAGAGAGTTCCAAACAAATGGATGCAAAGAGGCCCACTATAAGACACATCATAATTAAAATACTAAAGGTTAAAAATAAAGAGAGAATCTTAAAAGCAGCAAGAAAAAAGTAGTTAGTTACCTATAAGAGAATTCCCATGAGACTTAAATAATTTCTCCAAAGAAACTTTGCAGGCTAGAAGGGGTTGGCAAGAAATATTCAAAGTGATGAAAAGCAGGGACCTACAGCCAAGATTGCTCTACACAGCAAAGCTATCACTTAGAATCAAAGGGAAAATAAAGAGCTTCCCAGAAAGAAAAAATTGAAGGAGTTCATTATCACCAAACCATGATTATATGAAATGTTTAAAGGGACTTATTAAAAAAAAGAAGATCAAAACTATGAATAAAATGGCAATAAATACATACCTATCAAAAACTGACTCTGAAAAAACAAGCTAAGCAAATAAGAAGAATAGAGAGGATCATGGATACAGAGAGCATTTTGATGGTTGCCTGATGGGAAGAAGGTACTGGGGAGATGGGTGAAGAGGTGAGGGGATTAAGAAGTACAAATAGGTAGTTACAGAATGGCCACAGGGATGTAAAGGACTGTATAGGAAATGAAATAGCAAAAGAACCGATGTATGACCCATAGACATGAACTATGGTGTGGGGACTGCCTGAGGGACTGGCAGGTGCTTGGTGGAGGGGGCCAAAGGGGAAAAATTTGGACAACCATAATAGCATAATCAATAAAATATAATTTTACAGAAGTAAAGAATATAAAAGAATATTTGCTGCAACTCTATGGCAGCAAATTTAAATACCTAGAGAAAATATGTAATACTCATAAGGCAGTTAAATAAAGAAGTATCAGAAAATTTGAGTAGATCGGGTAATATAGGAGAGCTTGAAAGAGTGTTAATATTTTCTATCAAAAACACCAGCTGATATCTTTATAGCTGACTTTCCCCAAACGTTTAAAAAGCAGATTCTCACACTCTCCCTCCTTTCCTTTTTTCTTCCTTCATGCCTTAGACAAACATTTATGGAATTCTCAATACACAGCATTATTGCAGGCTCTAGGATGCAACATTAAATAAAAAAAGGTCCCTGTCCTTAAGAGCCTCCCTACTACTTTATGGCTCTTATATAAAGATGGTTGGCTGCTCAATTGATTGAATATGACACTATGATTTTAAGATCAATACTAGTCACAAATAGTATGACAACAGATTCACAGATCAATCTCACTAACAAATATGGAAATACAAAGTATAATCAAGATATAATCAAACAGAATGCAGATGGTAGTGTAAGATACAATGACTAAAAATGTTAAATCTATCAGTAGCATTCACTGTATCAACAAATTGAAGAAATAACCAGTATAGATATACAAATGATACTTGACAAGGTACCTGATAAAGTTCAACAACTCCCAAGATAAAGCCCAAACAAAATAGGAATTTCAAAAAGTATTGTCTATATAAAGTCTTAAAGTATTGGTTCTGCTATTATTTAAACTGTTTTCCCAAAAGACAGAGCATTTCCCTACATTTGAAGTATTTCTATGGAGTTAAAGACTTTAATTCTACTTTTGACATATTATCAGAGAAATTTTAAAACAACGCAAACCCAGGATTTAGATATACCCAACACTGAAGCACCCTCTGCAAAGTGAAAGACCAAAAGCCCAATGAGCTTCCTATGGAATGTCCAGCTACTTGAGCCTTGCATAGGCTAAGTGCTTAATAAATATTTGTTCAAGGTGAGCAAGTCATTTAACCCCCATGAGCCCTCATTTTCTCATAGAATAGGAAGGCATACCCTGCCTATCCTTTTGAGTTGCTAAAGCAATCTAATCAATAATATATGTGAAATTGTTTTGTGAACTGAAATGCCAAACAATTGTAAGTTCTTTCTGTTAATATAAAAGAGAATATGCTTAAATGTCAAATGAGTAATGAAGATAAATGCTATGGGTTTTCAGAGGTCTGAATGAGAAGTTTATTCTAGGCATAAACACCCAGGACAGTCTTCTTGAAGGGCACCATACTGAGCTATACCTTTATCCTTACCTCCTGTGGCCATCACTTTCTGATATTACAGTTGCTCCTGATGTGATTATTCTTGATTACCCTGAGGTTTATCTGGAATTCTACCCATTAAGATGACAAATATTCACTAAGCACATTCTATGATTTGACATTGTATCAGGCAAAAGTGGTGGGGCTAGTCTCTTTCCTCAAAAAGCTCATAATACATGATGCCATATTTCCCAAATTTTAAACATTTGCATACTAACATGATTATTTTTACTATATCAACCATCTTTATTGTTTATTCAGTAGTTTAAACTGATTCAGTTTTTAAATTTACATCTTATATTAGCTTAGATGTAAGCAATATTTCTGAAATCACTGACTTTAGATGTTAGTTTTACATTTTTCAAATCCATGTTAAAGATTATATACTGAAAAATGTAAGTTTACCTGTGAACCTGCAAAATGATCCCCCTGACCATCGGTAGTGCATGCATCACATTTTTGGAAACAGAGAATACAGACTAGTAAATAGTAAACTAATAGACATACACCATGCTCTGGGGTTAATTTAATGTTGAGGCAAGTTTTATGCCAGGACCGAATTTTGGTGAATAAAGAGAAAGAGCTGCACTCTCTTTCCTGCAACTCCTTATTAGTAAAGTCACTTGGCATCAGCAATCGGAGGAAGGAGCAGACCCCAACTATAGCATCTAAAACAAGAAGCTGAATCTGTGGCTTGCTAGGGAAGGAAGGGGCACAGTTTATCAAAGCAAATATAGGATTTTGGGGAGTGTAGAGACCAGAAGTATGGACTTGCAGAAGAGGCTGGTTATAGGTTTGCTGGCGTGTAAGCTCAGAAGCCTGGTCACTGGAGTGCAACTTGCTGATTGGCTTTTCAAAAGCTGGAGCTATTGCTAACTGGCTGCCTCTCAGAAGCAGTTATGATGCATTAGTGTAATTGCCCATTTGGAAGGGATTCGACACCAGTGCTGATGTAGGGGCAAGGAGAAACAGCACTTACCTAGGAAAACAGTGAAGTTTTATTCTTACAACCAAAAGGGGAGATAAAACAAGTAGCAGCATTATTCCAAAGTAAACATGAAGTGATTTAAGCAAATAGGTTCAAAATTGTACCTATTGAAGAATTCTTTTCATTTTTTAATTCATTTTTTTCACAAATAATAAAACCTGTCAGAGCAGCTCTATCAATTTATCCAAAACTGCTTGGACCACCAATCAAAGCTTAGGAGGAAAAGTAGCTGTTGGTACATAAATAAATCTCTTCTGCTACTCGCTCTGGAACCTACCATACCGAGTTGCCCATGTGAGAATCAGCTTCCTTAGGAGTGCCCGCTCTTGTGACTTTGTTTTTGTATTTTTTTAACTTATTTATTTTTATTTTTAAAGAGAAGGGAAGGGAGGGAGAGTGAGAGGGAGAAAAACATCAATGTGTGGTTGCCTCTTGCAGGTCCTCAGTTGAGGACCTGGCCTGCAACTAAGGCATGTGCCTTGACTGGGAATCAAACTGGCGACCTTTCAGTTTGCAGGCTGGCACGCAATTCACTGAGTCATGCCAACCAGGGCTGCTCTTGTAACTTTGATTCTTGTCTAATTACTTATAGGCCATCTCAGTTTTAGTCACCTATAACAGATGACTGCCTGTTTTACAGGTGCCCCTCAATTCCCAAATTGAATTTTGCATGTCATATCTCCTGTAATTCCTGTTATCCAAAACATCTACATTTATTTATTTTTTAAATAAATTTATTGAAGTGAGATTGGTTGATGAAATTACACAGGTTTCAGGTACACAATTCTACAATACAGCATCTGTATATTGTACATGTGTTTACTACCCCAGGTTAGGGCTCTCATTCCATTACCATTTATCTCTCCTTTACCCTCTTCAACTTCTCCCCACCCCCACTCCCTCTGGCAATCGCCATTCTACTGTCTGTGTCCGTGAGAAGTACTGGCTACTCCTGTTTTTCATGACACAGTAACTAACACCCAGATATACACATATATACAGTGCACATGTGGACTCGGGAACCCTCAGGTGGTATTGTGCTTATTTGCTCATTCCAAGCACATTTCTGCTACTACCTTACACATGGAAGTTAGGCCATTCTGCCTCTTCACTCCCAGCTCCTTTGGGAATACATAGATTGGATCCAGGCAACAGATTTCACAACTCACAACTAACTCCAGGCATAAAAACAAGTATGTAAGCCTCCTATGCTACTAATATATATTCTATAAAAGGTAGTAAGACATTACACTGCAAAATTATCACTTCTGCCAAGTGAGCAAAGGGTTCATTGCTTTAATTAATTCTTACTGACCAAGCTTTAAAACATTAAGATATATTGGGACAGTTTTGTTGCAAATCCAATAACAACTTCTTAGAGTGTTATGCTTCTATTATCGTCCATGTAGGTTCTCACTGTGCTCTTTTCTCTTCATCTTCAGGAAAATAATGTGACATCGTTAATCAATATCCTCTAGGTCTATAAATCATGAGATATAATTTATCATAGTTGCCAGGGTATCTGACTTTTCCCATTATATTATTAATAAATAAACATTAATAATGGCAACAGTAGCAATAACTTATCTATTTTTATTTATATTTATGAATTATAAAATAAAACTTGCTGAGTTCCTACTAGGTGCCAATATTCTGCAAGATGCTTTGGAAGATACAAACGTTAATATTTTGCAATCTAGTGAGTGGCTTAATTGTTACTTACAGAATCCTGATAATTTATAATGTGAACATGAGCTATGTAGATAAAGTGGTTCTGACTTAACCACTTACAGCTGAGGGGGTTGTGGCGCATTAGTTGCCATAAGCTTCAATTTCTGCATGTGTAAAAATGAGGACAGTGGTAATAACACCCTCATAGAGACCTTGTGGAGAGTCACTGAAATTATATGACCAATATGCTTAGTGCAGTGCCCAGAACACTGCCAATGCACACCTAATTTTAAAAATTTAAAAAGTTTTAATTGTGTGTGTGTGTGTATATATATATATTAATATATATGCATATATACATACACATAGATACATAATTGTGTGTATATATTATATACAGAATCCCACAGCATGTATTGACAAGTCAATATTAGAAATGTCCCCAAGAGAAGCCTTGTCCAAAGCTGGCCAGCGTCAGTCCTCCTGAGCTCTTCCTTAATTCAGAATAACACCTCTCAAGTGAAACCATCAGGGTAGGGCTAGCTCCCAACCACTAGGTTGAAGAGGGTATTTCATAAGTTTTCATGGAATGAGGCCTGGCTTGTAGAACTCTGACTCTGGATTAGAGTCCCCTGCTATGCTCCTGGAACGGCTTGCTTTTGCTTTTCTAACCCCAGCGTTAGAGCCGATATTGAGCATGTCTCCAGCTTCCCCTTGGTCACTGGCCAAAAGGAAACAGCCCCTGCTCTAATACACCCTCCTGAGTGGGTCTGTGAGTTTGTTTTTTGAAACACTCAGTTGCTTCTCCTCTAGTGTACAGATTGCAGCTGGCAAATCGTCCGGGGTCAAGATCACATTTAAAAATAAAACTTGAGGATTGAGAGTGGAAAAGAGGTTTATCCCATTTGGTCCACTATGTCCGAAATACCACTTCTGCTAGTTTGCATGGGTCGTCCCTTCTGAGAGGGAATGGTGTCGAAGGCACGTGGTGCGTCTTTTCCAGCTGACTTTCTGAAGTACTACGTAGAAAAAAAAAAACACTAAACAAACAAAGAAGAAAATGTAACACTGGAGGTTTCCATGTTCTACCTTCCTCACCAGGCTGTGTGTCCTGTGAGGATTCATCTTTGTGACCCACCTCACTCAGTGCCTGGCAAAGGCTGCCAGGCAGAGTAGAGAGAATATCCTATTTGGAGTCATCCAAATAGCAGTTCAAATCTGGTCCCTCCTTCTTGCTAACTGCACTACATTAAATAAATTGTGTAAATTATTTGAGCCTCAGTTTCTCAACCTGTAAAATAGGAATAATGCCATCTTCTTTAAAGAGTTGTTTTGAGTGCCTGTTGCATAGTAGAAATTTAATAAGTAATTTATTATAGCAGGTATCTAATCAATGTCTGCTGAATAAGAGAAATAACTGGGAGCCTCAAAACTCAATACCTAGTTAAGAACATGCTTCACTGGTTTTCTCTCTCTGTTTTAGAAGTATTTTTTCCCCATGCAGAATTATAGAATCAGGAGAGGAGAGGCATTTTATTTCTTTGAGGTATAAATACAATCCTTATTTATAAAAATCTTCTTAATAAGTGAACCCATATCCTCTCACTATATGTAGTATGAATATAAATAAATATTTATATATAGTATAGCCAAAACTATACATACCGTGTGTATAATATAGTGTATAATATTACCAAATGCTAACAAGCTGGGAAGAGAAGCATAAAAAGGTCTCCTCACTGTCCCTTTGCAAGAGCACTGCCTCCATGGCCATGTGCAGAGGACGGACAGCAGCAGGCCAGCCAAACAGCTACCATATGGTTTGCTGGAAGAGGAAACACCTCTAGGCAGGAGGGCAGAACCGTTCCAAGAACATAGTAAAGTAAAGGTTCCAAGCCCACAGCAGAAAATGTCCTGGGAGGTGACGAGGACCAAGCCTCTCCTACAGCAGTCAACAAACCATGGAACAAACTTCTTTATTCATTTTTGGTTATTGTTGCTATTTTTAAGCAAACCAGTCGATGTTATTATTTTTTAAAACAAGATCTTGTTCTGCAATAGGTAGGAAAAAGGGTTTGTCAGGTTAATGAAATATTAGATGCCATACCAACTGGGGTTTAAAGTGGGGCTGTGTTATCATCTAGAACACAACGCTTACTAGTCTGGCTGTCACCCTCAAGTATGGATCCCAGAGACAGACGTCATCGTGCAGGTGTTATAACACAGTTTCTCTTTGGAATCATACGTACCTGGGTCTGTTCAAATCCTAGTCCTAACAGGATAACCTTGGAGAGATGTATATTATTTTATACATTACACATGTGGGTATATATTTATATACATATATATAAAGTTGCAGTGAAGGTTCAATACAGTAACAGATACTTAGTAAGTTGTAGCTACGTTATTTTTATTAAATGATACTCTACCCCAAACACACACACACACACACACACACACACACACACACGCACGCCACTTGGCCCTGACAATGAAAGGCTATTATTTAGGTCAGCTTGATGCCTGCCCTTGGGTTGACCTCCTCTCAGAGGGCTCCTAGTTCTGTCTTATAAAGAGACCACACAGGGTGTCCCGCCACCCTACCAGTCTTTTCCATATTTCCTAGTTCATGCCCCATCTCTCACCAAAATATACCCCCAAATTAAATA